>JAODUP010000234.1:300000-447500 GCA_025642065.1 Paralvinella palmiformis
TGCATACAAGACTGGATTCACAAACGGCGATATATATATATATATATATATATATATATATGCGTGTGTACGTGTGTCCGTACATGTGTACGTGCGTGTGTGTGTGATCAGATAAGAATACCTAGCTCTAAGAAAACATGTTATCATGTGGGCCATTTATCAGAGTCGCGTAAAATGTTTTGAAATGAACTAATAGAAAGTGTCATACTGTCAACAGGAGAACAACAATCAAAGGATTATAACACGGGCGTCGTGAAGTATGTTGGACTTCTAGACAACGAGAGAGATCCTATGAAAATATACGTTGGAATAAAACTGGATGAACCTGGTATGTTTACTTAGTTTGGTAGATAGGTGGCTAAAAGTGAAAGGGTGTTTTGTGTGTCGGCTACACACGTCACGTGATCTGATAGCCAATGTGTTCAATTGAATGATGAAACAACACCACTTAGACTTAAAGAGAAATTCGAACCCAATGGGTGTGAGAGATATGTGGCCAAATGTGTTATCAATTTGACAACTGTTACGCCTCCGAATGGTTAGCTGGATGAAAGACAGGCAGACAAAGAGTCAAAAAAATATATATATATATATATATATATGAGAGAGAGAGAGAGAGGGGGGGGAGAGACATACATACATAAATACATACATACAGACAGACAGACAGACAGACGGACAAACAGACATACATACAGACAGACAGATAGACGACAGACAGACAGACAGGCAGATATAAAGAAAGTAGAGAAAGAGAGGGTGTAGTATATTTTTCTCTTCAATTTCAACGTTCACCAGATGGCGACACTGATGGACTTTATAAAGGAAAACGTTATTTCCGTGTATCAGGACGTCATGGAAAATTTATCAGGATCGAGAGAATACGGTCAATATTTGACAAACAGGTGAGCGTCATAAATTAATCATAATCATCGTTATGATTCATATATTCTCACAGCCCTTTCAATCCAAATAATCTTGCTAGTCGGTTGATACTGACGTGACACCGGAAAATTAGGTGCCTAATGCAACAATGGAACACGTTTCCCTAATACCAAACTTCGCGGATTTTAAGACGCATGCGCCCACAAAGTAGTGCCGTGTGCACCAGAAATGGTCATTACTAACGTTGGCCAAGAAAACCATTTATATTTAAATTAGTGCGAAATAAGGTCGGATTTCGGCTAATATTTTGGATTTGGTCGACCTGAAGTTAGCAATTTAAATATATAAATTAATCTTACGAGTAAGGGATGATTTCTTTATCATTTTATAATTTTAGACGGCGTTCTTGTGTGTTTAATTGATTTAGCGAAGCTCATGAATTTTAAACCTTAAAATGATCACCCTCATCTCGGCTAGTTAAAGGTTTCAATGACTGTTATGTTATATTTTATTGTTATATTTAGCATGTTCAGTTCAACATATATTTCTACAAACGAGAGGCGGTTATTTTCATTTGGTTTTCAATAAATTGTCGAACTATTTGGAATCAAATTAAATGTAATTCTTCGTTTATTCTGAATGCATTACGCCGTGTAAAGCCAAATACATCTAATTAATATGACCAGATCGATATTAACTCAACTCACACAGGTTTAGTATAATACATCTAATATGACCAGATCGATATTAATTCAGCTCACACAGGTTCAGTATAATACATCTAACATGACCAGATCGATATTAATTCAGCTAACACAGGTTTAGTATAATACATCTAACATGACCAGATCGATATTAATTCAGCTAACACAGGTTTAATATAACCAAAAATCGATATTAATTCAGCTAACACAGGTTTAGTATAATACATCTAACATGACCAGATCGATATTAATTCAGCTAACACAGGTTTAGTATAATACATCTAACATGACCAGATCGATATTAATTCAGCTAACACAGGTTTAGTATAATACATCTAACATGACCAGATCGATATTAATTCAGCTAACACAGGTTTAGTATAAGTCTGGGCCACACTTAGATAATAGTTATGACAACTAGGCCTATAGTAACTTTGGGGCGCCTCCGTAGTCTAGCGGTAGCGTGTTGGACCATAGATCACTACCACCCGCGTTCGAATCTCATATTTGATTTCGCAGCATTACCTTTGGATGTCGTTCGGCCAATTTAGCCTACCATTTGCACAAAAGTGGCCGTAAAACACCAATCATTAACAATCATCCTATAGGTTCGAAACCTAGTCATACCGGTATTTGCTGGATTTGTTACCCCAGCGAACGGCCCCTGGGTTACACTTCTCATGTGTGCCCAGTGCCGAAACTAAAAGACTCAACTCAACAACAACATACAAATATCCTTCATAGCACAGAACACTACGCTATATCAATTTTTGCGCGCGCTTAGATCTGATCGTCTGCTATCAGTTGAAGAATTGTCTACTGAAATTGGAAACGGAGTGAAATTTCCAAAGACATTTACATATATTGTTCTTGTTGTTATTTATTTGTTTTTACTAGATTTTATCATACTTTATGTTTCAACATAAGTGACATTGTTATTTTGCAGACGGGAGAATTTAAGTCAACAGAAGATGGGACAAGAAGTTCACAATCTCACCATTCTCGTCAACACAAAGCTCAGTAGTATTGTTATAGTGCTTGACTAATGTCATAAAATTGGTATATTACTTTCTTATTTGTTTGTTTTGTTTATTATTTAGTTTTAAATATAATGTGAATATTAAAATATGTTTATAGTATTCAGACAAAACGTTGTTATTGTTAAACATTCTGTCTCGTTCTTCCAATCTTTCATATCATTATGGCTTATAGTATAGCCGTAAACAAATCCCCAAAACTCCTTAAATAGCAAATATAATTGTCAGTTAATTAGCGTGGTTTGTATATGATAATAAACAGTGTCTTCCTTATAATGGCCAACGTGAAGATGGCATTTATCTGATCAACGTGTATTATGATTTGTGTTAAATTGTAAATACGAAATTATATTGATAATAATAACACATATATAATGTGTACTGAAACTTGTTGCTATATACCTAGGTAAGTACACACATGAAATGGAGAAAAATCAATAAATGTATAAAGAAGAACATTGGATTTCTTTCGTTCACTTTTGTCTTTGCATGCAATCCACACACACAAGCACATAGGCACGCACAGCGTATAGACAATTAGAACAATAGGCAATAAGAATATTTTAAACATATATAAATATGAATGTTTTCTATTAATAATAAAATGTAATGTAGGTGTGTACTTAAATGACGCTTACAAAACATCCTTGTGGTTATACGTTGCTTAATGTCTATCGGGACTTAAAATGTACACAATTATAGCTGTTTAGGGATTGGCAGCAAAGTAAAAGTCTGTTTAAAGTCCTTTTATAATTTGAAAATCGTAAGAGAGTTGCTATCCTGCTGTCTTTAGCCCACTCTTTCCAGACAGACTCCGCTCCCGAAGTGTTAAGACGAACACGATGAAACACCAACGACTCCAAGTCTTTCTTCCAATACTTCGGGGGTATTTAAAGTCTTGTATCGAGACCCTAGCGTCCTTTGTGTAGGTCAGCGGCGTCCATGGCCTGATGAGCCGAACATTTAGTCGGTGAAATGGACTAGAAAACCCAGTACACATTTGGGGAGTGGACGCCGTGACCCTTAATGTCGAGTGTAATACGGTTAACCTATAGACTACCTGACCTTAGGCATCCGGTATATCATAACTTTCTTCAGATGCATAGTCCACGAGAAGCATCTCGGAGGACAAAGACACAAGTGAATAACAGTTATGGTGACGTAATTTTTAATTAGCTTCTGTTTGCAATGATGACGTAGTTCCAGAATCTAATTCGTGAAATAGGTCGATGGATGGAAAAAGGGCAATAATAATAATAATAATAATAATAATATAGCCGCCTCTATGAACTCATGAGTTAGAGCGTATAAATCCCAGCTGTGGCACTATAGTAGGAGGAGATTTTCAACCAACCAGGTAACTTGTAAGATTTTCTCCACTGAATACCGTATCTATCGTAAATTGAAATTTGTTTAGAATTAGTCGTCATGGTGAAGCAGTAAATTACAGACCATGTGCCTCTCCCTCATTTCAGGTAGCCACTAGCCAGCCACGTTAAATAACTGCTATTTCAGCTATACTACTACTACTATTACTGCTACTACTAATAATAATAATTCGGCTTTTCCAGTTGTATTTATACTTTTTATTTACGTGGTTAGTCAGGGTTAATTAAATTTGAAAACAAATTAGCTGTTCAAACAGTCAACAAAACACGTAGAAGTATGTGCATCCTCAAATTGCCCAATCCCTCTTTATCTCTTATTATAGTATTCCTCAAGAAATTACTATCAAATATTGTTATGTCTCAAAAATTGGTGCCAATGACATATCACAGTCTCATATGATTAGGCACTCTTTCCTTCTATGGACACTGAATGGCCGAAATTGTTGCAATGTTTTATTAAACAACGTTCATCCATCCATCCATCCATCCTCATATTATATGTAAGGTTAGACTATCAGGATGATAAACTCATTTTGGAAATATAATCATCGAAGCATGTTTGTTTACTTGTTCAAACTGTATTGGGTGAGTGAGTGAGTGAGTGAGTGAGTGAGTGGTTTATATAGCATCGCCTCTGGCTGCACCTAAGACAAATGGCCAGAGAAAGACTCTTTGACGGAATCAGGTGATCAAACGGAACATCCCACTTATACAGGCACACACTTATTATTGTATAGATTATATCATAACAAATCTGTAAGATATTTTGGCTTATTGGAATCTGCAAGATGGAAATACCTTTTAAAACAAATTCGGATTCAAAAATTAAATCACGTGGTGGACATTTTGAAGGAAGAACCTAACCATGTGCGCATTTAAATATCGTTTTATCACGCCGTGATACGTGAAATTTTACGACAAGGATGTAATCACTGACCTGAAAAAAAAAAACTAGACCTGAGCACTCAGTGGTGTGTGATTGGGTCGCCCTGACCAAAAAAGCGCTGACTTCCGGTAGGGGCAAAAAGCAACGTTGCAGAAGCTGCGCTTAGAGTTTTTAACCTATGAATACGGACATTTATTGTAATGTGTGCATTATTTTTGTGTGTGCAAACAAATCTGTATTACTCCTGTCCTATTATATGTCATCAAATATGTAAATATCGTTATATGCAAGTCCGTAGATCTAGTCTAGTTGGGATCAAACGCCAGAGACGTACCGGGGGTTGTCGAATAGGCTAAATATAATAATAATAATAATAGCAAAGACTATATATTTAAGCTCTCTGATAATAGTGAAGCCAGAGAGCTTAAATATAGAGAGGGTTACTCTTCCCCGCCATGTTGAATTTTGAACCAGTGGCGCCTGGAGCGACCGGAGGTATTTCTCGGATAAACAAAAGCTCTCTGGTTGTCCACATGTGGTCGTGTACATGTGTGCGCATGGTTGAAATGAATTGCCAATACTAGTACTATATGTTACATGATCACATACACTTTTATTAATTAACACTTTAATTGTGCACACATGATATCGAAGGAAACGAAGCTCTGAATTGAAACTGTAAATAAATAATTAAGTGATTTCACAGCCCAGTCACTTAATTAATTCATAGTCTACAATTTGCGATCACTTGACAGCTGGTCAGAAAATAATTGAACGTGGTTTAGGTTATTTTACAGCTTTGTGTGTGGAAAGCGTATTTTTTTATTAAGTTTTTTTAATGAAAGCAATTAGGTATATATGAGGTAAATGCATACAAACATACTTTCATCATGTCAGTTAATCATAGTCCATACATTTTTATTTATTTGGATATATACATATAATGATATATACAGCTATTATAACACAACCATAACACAATTCATTACAAACTTCCCACCATATATTCATCATGTCCGTTTACCATATGTTAACTAAAAAATCATAAGTTCATTTAAAGTCTACACCAATAATATAGACCATGCGATATAGGCCTGTCCAGCTGAGAACAAAGAATATACATGGAATAGTAACAATGTTTATGTTTGCGTTAACATGTTAGATATAGAGAAATTAGTACTTTCATACAATAAGCAGCATCAAATCTCTTGTGTCAAAGGTTCATCTATAGTTACAATCAGTCATTTGTTATCAAATGGACAAAATAACCCAAATTGCTTCCAGCTCTAAACAACCACTACTACAAAAATATGACATTTAGTCCAGATCAGTGAACCGTTTAAAGTAGAATAGACCCAGAGATGTAATAGACACATGCATTGACTACTGTAACAGATAACACCAGTAAATCTGTAACCAAGAGATTGGCCTGTTTACATGGTATCTCATCATCATAGAACTTCAAGGACTGAAACAGAACAATACCTTGTAAAATAATGACTTGAACCAAGTATACACAATATGTAAACACATGTTTTCCTTTTTTCAAGTTGGTTATTTGATTTGATATGCATTTAAGTTATGAAGAGAAGTATACCAAGTAAACCACATGAGCTGAACATTCAAGTACTAATTCAGGTGCTGGTAATCCTTTTTTGTATTAAGATATGAAATGGGCTGACCAAATTTCATGTGTTTGATGCCTTGTTTCTTATTTAATTAATATTATAATACCAATTTTCACCATTAATATTTATAAATATTAATTACCATCTCAGCTGGCCCTGTCTCCTGTATATGTCTCCTATCTGCTAATACCTTCCTCTTTGATTTCAGTGGATGCATGCGGTGGATTTGGTACATCAAAAATAGTTGGAATAGCATTCTAGATAAGTTTACCTCTTGTCTGGTTCATGAATTCAGTGAAGTGCATATCATACATTCTACAATTAGTATTCAAGTAATTTAAATCTTTCCTCATCATATACCTGAACGACAACAATTAATAACCCATCTTTTACTTCTGTCAATAGAAAAAATAACAAAATGAATGTTTCTACCACTAGTTGGGGTATTTAATAATTAATTTCATAACATTTAAATTATAAATAGAAGTCCATATATATCTATAATTAAGTATCAATTGCTTACGTTTAAAAATAAATATGGATGCAAGTGATTATGTAAATTCTCAGCTACTTATAATTACTGTAATTAGGGAAAACTTTATAATAATATAATTTTAGTCCAATTATATAATTAACAATAACAAAGTAAAATATACCTCCCGCCCATAACATCTTTAATGGCTCCAGTACATGTAACTGTAAGCTTATGCATATCTTACATACCCATTTTGTGATTAATAGGTTTGATCTTGTTCAATAAAATTTAATAAGATTTTGTCTGAAACAAATATAGATCTAGATAGATCTTGCTTGGGCCTACTGACTGGGTCATGTCAAGTAGGGGCGTGCCTACTTCAAATTGTTATGCTTATTTTTTAAATATCTTTTATTTTTTTAAAACCCAGATCATATCAAATTTTTACACTAACTTTCATTTCCTTTCGGGGATGTCTTTATTTGTGCATACTTTTCCTGTTACTGCAGCCGAAAGCGGCGCAGAATGAACCAGTGCCATTAGGCGCCATGTTAACGAAGTGAGCTGTCCGTGACAATCTACCTCCGGTCGCTAGGGCCCTGGCGCTCCTTGAATTCAAAATAGCGCCTCATGTTAAAACGCGAAGTAATACGTCTTGTTATAAATTGTCTTTATCAGCTATTTTAAATATGTTCCTTATACTTACTGATGAAAAGATATTCCTTTTGTGTTACTTCCACGCTCATAATAGATGCAACCGACGACACAACAAGAATTCACCACGTTTATAAACCTGATTTTAGCAGTCTGCGTTCCTTTTTGCCCCGAACGAAAGTTGGGATCAGTTTTCCATCAAATCGGCGGCCGTGTTCGGCCTAGTTTTCTTTCATGTCAATGGATGTAATTAATACTTGCCCTTATATTGCTTGGAAACACAAGAAAGGGTGAAGTAGGATCTGCTTTTCATACCCGGAGAATTACCAATCCCGGATACAACTTGGCTACCTCTAACAATCTATATTTATAGCATAAAATAGGATATCATAATAGACTAAAGATAGAAATAAGCCATCCTTTCCCGTATTCTACAAATGTAAGCTTTTACGATGGACACTTGTTATGAAGTGACAATTAAGCTTCAAATGGACTCGAGAAAAGGACAATTCCTCTTATACACGCTGATCCGTACAGTCAGTGAGCTATACATAATAAACAGTTATTGGTGTTAGACAGGCAAAACACGCGCTTGTAACACAATCATCCTTAACCGGAACAGGAAATATATTCCTCTGATCATAATTAATGCACTGATAACAAAGATAAATATGATTGACAAGTATAAAATCACATTCCTTGGTAACGAACAGCCTAATTAATAATAATAATAATCGCGTAAATGGCAGTTTTTAACGTGTCTGGTAACCTCAAACGAGAGAGACGCATATCGTCTGTAACCATTTATAGCTTGCCCACAGAGGGAATTTTAAAGTTAGAATATATGGCATATTCGGTGGAAAAAATCTTGGCAGTTGCCTGGCTAGATGAAAAACTCTTCCAGCGGTGCGACTTCCCAAATACTTTCACGCTCTACCCATGAGGGGGTTTCAAAGTTTTGGTTTGGAAAATGTTTATTGCACGATGCTATATAAATCACATCAAACAAAGAACCGAAGATTATTGCTGTTCCTGGGTCATCCGCAATTATTTAATGCTGTAAAATGATATTTTTTCTGCCATAATTTAACTAAGAAATATACAGCTCAAAATCAACACTTTTGAAGTAAATATAACGTAACAAACAATTTTATTCCCTCTCAAATGCACTACCACACTCAAAAACAATTCTAACCACCAGCTATCATATTTCCATTAAAATGTTCCCTAAATCTTTAATTTCTGAACTTTCACGAGCAATTGCTATTGTGTACTACACTCACTAGGGATTATTTTGTGACGTCATCTTTGCCAAACATCTTGTTTACAAGCGTCTTGTCCAGTTGACAGACAAAATGCCAAATTCCGACGAAAGTTTTGACATTCTCATGGATATCCTACTACTTTGAACCACCCACAAAACAGGGTCACAGAGATATTAATTGTGAAGAATTAGCTGCAGCAAATGCATACGTGCATCTAGAACAGCCACCTGTGTCGCTGATACCCGGCCCGGTCCACACAAAGAATTGGATTGGTGTGCATTTGTTTGAGTTGGTATTAGCTTAGTTGATACACTGAGCCTGAATGCGAATATTTCCCTCTTCCTATCACATAACGTCATTTAAAATAAAGTGATATTTGTCAGTACACGGGAGCCATGTGGCCTATACAGGAAAATGCTCCCCTCGGTGGAACACCTACTATTTTAACAGTTTAGCAGTGTCTACGATACACAGCCACAATTAAGAAGCTTTGAGTAGGTCTAAGTAAATTAAAAAAATTGCGTATAATTGCAATTTTACTTATTTACGAATGCGTGAACCGGTGAATGTCCAATAGTTTGCTCTCAATGTTACCCTATTATCGCTCATACATACCCGTCTTTTCTTCAGTTTCTGCACCAAACTGTTGATTCGTTAGATCTTAGCATCGCCCAGTTTGTCGAATATGGTTTGAATGGCATCTTCTTTGAGCCTGACTCTCTTCATGCCATATCCAACTTAACCTGCCATAGACGGCGAATTAAGGAGCATCCGGTCCTCAAAGTGTGTTCCGCAGAACTTGCAGTGGCACCTTGTTCAAGTTTCTCAGCCAATCGCGCAAACGAGTCTTGTTTGTTTTGTTGTTGTTGAAATGAATGGATATGTATACTTCATCCATTGGCAGATCAATTTGCGCAATTATAAGCGGCACAATACACAATTTTGTACATTTAACAAAGACAACATAGAACATGTAACACAGGTTAAATAAGGTCACGGCGAGTGTTTGGCGTCTATGTTTGTCAAATATGACGTCACATTCCGAAGTTTTCCGAAGATTCTCGATTGAAGCTGTGGTATATTTTTCCATGTGAGAAGCAGCAAAACAAGTTTTAAAACCACTGTAACTTTATTTCTAGGAAAAAGCTTTTAATAAATCTCTGATTGAAATTGATTTCAATAAACAACAAAGACATTTTGACTAATTCGGGAAACCTTTCCCGTGACCTTTAAGACATTTAAATATATTTATTCTGTATGAATAGAGCAACGTCGATATAAAAAATAATGATGTCTTACATAAGCAATGGTCAACTCAAATTCTAATAAATTCTCTAATTGTACCCGCTAGTGTCAGAACATTTCCAGGGAAATTTGGCATTTTCTGAGGATTTTGACATGTCGCCTTTCTAGTAGGTTAATTACTGTCAAAGAATTCCTTTACCTATTATGATTTTTGCTGGCATTATAGAATGCAAAATTATGTGTTTGATGGGGCAACTATTTTATTGTTGTCTATTGATCCTTCGTTATCATTGAAATTGTCTAGTAATTAATAACACTTATTTTTAAAGAAATATTGTTTTCACAAAGATTCAAGAAGTGAGAATTTTAATTATCACATTTAAATAAAATTATTGTACGTGTGCCTTGTTCCATTTCTAAAATCATATTTAATTTAAAAGTTTCGAAATATAAAATAAAACAAAAATTTTAATGTATATATATATATATATATATATATATATATATATATATATATATATATATATATATGGGATTTTATCAAATGGAGCCTTTTATGAGATGCAACGGTAAAAAATTGCTTTAAATTTGCCAATCTGGATTAGACCGACGTGGTGTTGTGTATGTTATACCAAAGTCAAAATGAAGAGCATGCGTATCTCAAATAAACTCAAACAGCACTGTGGCTCGAACACACACACACACACACACACAGTGTGTGTGATGCTTGAGCTATTCTAGCTCAAAATGAAGCCGGGGTCGGGATCTTTGATGTTTAAAAAAATGGACAGTTTATTATTTGTACATTTTTTTAAAGCATTATGCCGGTTAATAGAGATTCTAGACATTCAGCTCGATTTCGATTAAGATGCATAAGACGTAGCACTAAATCTTTGCACAAATGCTGCATTGGCTATGCCGAAGATGAATATGAAAGTAAGAACGAAATATGCAGTGATGCAAAAACGATATAGGCAGCTCTATTCGTGTAAAGCTTCCGGCCGGCGTTTTGTTGGCGTCGGTGTAATTTGTAAATTATATTAGAATCTTTTGTAATCTGCTGCTGAACATCATTCTGACACCGAATAATTGGTGTGGATTTCAAATTTATTGCATTGAGGTTTGTTAGCATATATTAGTTTGCGTACTTTTTATTGATAAGAAGCGACCCTTGATGTGTTTGTTTACATTCTTAAAACTGGTTCGGTGGTTGATTCTGCTAGATTATTCGACAGTTCACTAACAGTTGATTGCTTTTATTAAATAGTAGCCGTGGAAATATAATTGCATATGATAAAATTAAGTTATTAGTAAAAGGATTTGTTACAAAATAAAATAGACGTTGTCTTTGAGTTTACCGATTGATTAACTGATTAGACTAGATCATAGATGATGATAATGATCTACTATCATCTAATGACTAGTCCTTCACATTATTATTGGCCATTAATTGATTAACGGCATGATTGGGCTTAGTCTAATTATTTGGGCCAATGCCTTAGACTAGGTAGTCTCTACATCAGTTAATCAAAAGGTAAAGCAAGTGGTCGTGGTGTAAAACAAATGACAGTGAGTGTCTTCGTTTATGGTTTAAATACATTGCAACCAGAGGAAAGAACATGGCAATACCTTTATAATGATACTGACATGTTTGTTATGTGATGGATTTTAAGAAAGTTATGCCAGTTTGAATGTCGTAATTTATGGCTAAATTTGGTCCCTTTGTTATACTGTAAAACACAGGAAAATGTGTGACCCATAATTTAAGTTTTCACTTTCAAAATGTCATAACTTTTTTTAATATTAATAAGATAAAGATAACAAATTTAATACATGATTCATATAGACAACTCTTTATAATGGTCAAGTCTTAATAATATTCAATGTAACACTATGATGCTAATTAAATTCTTAGATTATTAATTCATTAATCGGAACAAATGATTTCATGAAATGCTATTATATTTAAATACATTTATACACTACATATTTTAATAAAATGTTCAGGGAGATCACACAAGACAACATATAAAATAATGATGATCTGAAAAGATATTATAGTTGCTTCTGAAATCACTATTTAACCTACTTAATGGCCTCAAATGAATAAATAATTATTCTACTTATTTAGTCACAGACACCCAACTATGACAACTATTTTACATGAGTTTTATTCACACCTGAACTATGTTTAAAAAATTTCAGTAAATATAAACAGAAATTAGAGACACAACAAAATTATTTAAACGTGAAAATTATTTATATGAAATCCTACTGGTAATTGAAGACATCTAGACAGTTGGTTAAACACAGTCAGGAACTCCTGAAAAAAACTCTTTATTATAGATTTAGGCAAGTATTATTAAAGATCATAGTAATGATTATAATAGTCTAACTAAGAGATCAAACTATTGAATTATATTACTTCTGTCACAGATTTTTTGCAGAACTCGGCCAATATGTACATAAATATGTGTAGAAAGTTTTATCAGCTTCATATCCTTACGTTCAAGAAGAAAGTTGATGTTTAATATATAATTACATACATCACTCAAATAATCTCAATGCTATGATGCGTATGATTGAGCTTGGGAACTGATCGAATTTTTGAATTGCCATCTGCGCGGAGCGAACATATTTTCCCTTCGGCTTTACAAAAATACAGGTCAAGTCTGATTTTTCTAAAACTTGGCCAATATGTACATAACTGTGTACTAAAGAGTTTCTTAAACAGATAAAAGTGTTCCCGCTTACCTTCAAGGAGATATTTGACGCTGAAAGTGACGCTCAACTTCACAATTAAATAACTTTTGTAATTTCCCGCCGATATCATCAATTCGAAAACGAGGTAGCAGAACACGAATGAGGTAACCCCCCCCCCTTCTGAAGCGCTAACGCTTGTAACCAAGGAAGCGGGCTAAGCAGTGTCGAGTTTTGTCACGTACCTAATTAGACTCTTCAACCCATCAGCCCCACACATTTCAAGACATATCACACCATCTGATCATTTCCCCCATATGTCGCCCCACTTAATAAATATAGATTGTTTTCATGGTCACAGTGGTTTTATCATGGGTTGTTGAATAAATGACTGTGGCAAGTGGTGTCTCATTCGTTGTGGCACAAACTTTACAACAGAGCAGTGCTATGAAGCACATCACTCCAATGTTCAGAAGCATCATTGCCATAGATGAACCAATCACACCAATGCCTACTCTACTTTGCGAACTTCTTAACTACATACAGACCATCTGAACTTAACTACATACAAGACCTAGCCCCGACAACGTAGTTCATTTTTAACAGAACCATCACCAACAACAATTATTGTGAAGGATGGCACCATTAACTTAACTCCAAAGTTCATCGTCACAACCTCCCCTTCTACCAACTGATCAATGTCATGCATACAGAAGGAACCATGAGGCCAGTATTAAAAATAATCTTGTTGCAGGTTACCTGATCGTATGACCCCAAAACAGCTGTGTAGAAATGAAAAATATGAAGAAACTATTTTTTCATGTTGAATTCTACTTGTATTTGTCGATTGTTTGGTGTTTTTATTTGAAGGCCTGCATGATGCATCAGTACTTTCTCAACTTTGGTAATATCAAGTCATGTTTGATCATTAAAATGTCGGTTTACTTGTGTTTTCTTCACTTCACTATGTGCATATATGGGATGATTTGGCTTGCTTGTGGGTCCCAATAGTGACAAGCACTTGCCCCGACTCCCGAATCCGTTATCTCTATCTTTTTTAATATGGTGGCTGAGCATAATACAGTTTTATTTGGTTTAAAGTTAGGTTGAGGCTATCAACATCTTTGAAGATGTTCAAACAAGAATAAAGAAAATTGAAGATATCACATCAGTCCATCCAACTATATTGCTGTGCTTGTAACATGTTGGCTTGGATCTTTTTATATCTGTGTCCGAGCATCCGAAACAAACCAAAATAGCCACATGCACAGTCAGTGCTTGGCTCTTTATCACCAGCATGTGGAATCATGCTCGTATGTCTACATGTTTTCTATTTTTTGTTAGATTCACATATGGAATATCAGCATAAATTGTGCCGATGTGTTCTTAAACAACATTCATTCATCCTAAAGCTGCATAAAAATTAATTCCGGATTCTCTGTCAGGCAGCGTTTGGATTTAACAGACGCATGCACACTGGCGTGATTCCGGTTATTTTGAGAAGTTTGAAACATGTGCATTTTATAAGGCATTTCCATAACAAAAATTGATATTACTTTACTAAAGTCTTTAGCCGCTATAAGGATTAAAGGAAAACCCAAATTTTCACTTGTCCACTCGGACAAGTGGTCATTGGTATTCTTCTTGACCGAATAAATTATCCCGGATAAACGAACAAGTGCTATTTTGAACACTGATATTGTATTATTGGTAAAGCATGCACTCAATAAAAATGAACCACACTGGAAATGAATGTTCACAATTTTGAGGTTCATGTGTCATCACGTTTCACGATAACAGATCATGAAGTGGTACAAACGTGAATGATACAGAATTATTGATAGAATAGCTGTACAATTATATAGACCTGATTCTAAGCCTTAATTAACACCTATGATGTGGATAGATTATGGCTGACTGGGTAGGCAGATCACACTTCTGGTTGTATTAAAAACTTCTGTACATTTTGTTCAGTATTGTGTCCAGAATCGCTATACAAGGTATATGTCTCGCTACGCAATCCTGAGAAGTTTGGTGTAAAATCGTGAACCAATATCTGGCATTGTGTTTAGTTCACAGATGCTATTGGAATAAGAAGTGTCTATGTTATGCACTTTCGTGACAATCAGGACGGTTTTGAAATGGGACCATCCTGTTTCACAACCGGTATGGTTTTAAGAATGCCTGCTTGTTTAGCAACCATGTAGCAACGAAATGTCATGCTGTTGTTACGTATATCTACATGCACACATGAAAAAACTCACATGCGTTTAAACCCCAGATACAGCAGTTAGACTAGGCTAATGCCATTGACCTGAAAGTTTTCTTTCAGGTCAATAGCTAATGCCATTAAAACTAACTCATGTAACCGGAAATAAAAGCATGTGCATAATTGCTCATGAGAGCTGTGAGTGCTCAGTGTGAAAATTGATTTTGCCCTGTTTTAATGATAAGTAGGTCATTGGCAGTTTTCTTGCACTGCATGGTACCAGAATTGTTTTATTGTGAAACATATAAACTATAATTGTGACAACAGATTATTTTGAAAATTGAGTTGGCTGTAGATTTAAACAATTAGTTTGTCTGAAATTCAGTTTAATATGTGTTTCTTAGGATGATATGTCTGGCTTGCTAAAATTTAAATGCTTTTACTTTATTAAAACACCCTTTTCAGATTTATCCAATAACAATTACTCTGTCATTAATATCTGGGATATAATATTAATAGATACATAATGTTAAAAAAATGAAAGGGAAATGCACTAGATCTATCATATCTACTCTGGTTTACTCATGAAAAAGCAATGGTGTTTTCTCAAGTGACACTTTTTAGTCATAGTAACAAGATGGAGGTCATGTCAGCTAAAACTGTAGCTGTATACAATGTTTTGCTGTAATTCTTTTAAGTTGGATCAGTTTCTGTATTATATAAGACAGTAATGTATTTGCAAAAATATTTGACTAATTCTAACTTGTTTAAAAATTTGCTACACAAACTATGGAATTGCTAATCAGTTTCCTAATTAATTAGCAATTGTTGCTAATAATTTTTTTAAAACAAAGTGTTCCCTGATAAGGTAGGCTAAATGGGCCGAGAGACCTCCAACAGTTATGTGGCAAAGTGAGAGACGAAATACTCTTCTGACATAGCCCGGTCGGCTTTGAACTCAAGTGCTCTAGATCTGTGGCCAACCATGCTATTAGTTGGGCCATGGAGGGGCCCCTGTGTTTGTTTGTGGGATGTTCCTGTCTGCATTACCCCATTAGTGTTGTCATCTGTTGACTAGAAATAATAATATCTTACAGATAAATATTTTGATTGGCTTATCTAGTAATGAAAGATGATGGCTGTGAGATGTACTTTACCCTTCAGTGCATGAATATGTGCCATGACAAGCCAGAGGTAATGTAATGGATAACTTTTTACGCAATCATATTCCATGTTGTAATTGTTTCAGCTGAAGGAGGTCTGTTGATGTCCGTATAGTCCATCCAGCCACAATGTTTCTGTACAACTTGACGTTACAACGTTCCACTGGGATTACCCATGCTATACATGGCAACTTCTCTGGTACAAAACAGCAGGAAATTATCGTCTCCAGAGGCAAGCTACTGGAGCTGTTACGACCAGATCCAAACACTGGCAAGGTCTATACACTACTTACCACAGAGGTGTTTGGAGTCATACGAGCGCTGATGCCGTTTAGGCTTACTGGTGGATCTAAAGGTAAAACTAATTTCTGCCTGTTCTGTATGTGTGTGTGTTTCTGTGTATCAGACCATACATATAAACTACTTGGAGAAGGTATTCCACAGGGTCAATTCCACTCTGTCTTTTACCTACTACATTTTACCATGAGTAGGTACTCCCAAGTACCAACTTGGAATACCTTCTCCGAGTAGATTATAGTCCTAGTGCGATTGTCGTGGAAGAAATATTTCTGAATTAAGTGGTAAATTTATGGATTTAATTTTTTGTATGAAATTCCGATTCAAAATTTATCTATTCCAAATCCATTTGTTTTTAATAATCAATTCTAATTTTGGTATTGACCAACAATTCTGGAATTGAATTGACCCCATGTCTGCTATATATATATATATATATATATATATATACACACTGATCACATTATTTGATTATCCAGTATTTCTTGATATGTTTATATATATATATATATATATATATATATATATATATATATATATATATATATGTATCTGATTTTTGTATATGGTGTATGTATTTTAGTTGCTATTTTGTATTGTTTCAGACTACGTTGTTGTTGGCTCGGATTCTGGACGTATCGTCATATTGGAATATATTCCATCTAAGAACCAGTTTGAAAAGGTACATTTATCACATCAAGTGTAGCTAGTCTGTTAAAAGACAAGACTCTGTTATAGTTTATTTACAAATCATAAAGCATTTAAAATCTGAAACGGGTGAACTGTAGCATATATTTACTGCTCATCATTTCAAAAAGTAAAAACATTTCATCAAGCATAAAAACAGCCTACATATGTTAATTTCTCTCTGTGACTTGATGTGTGCTTTTATTTTTATAATTGTATGAAGTAACGTATAATTAACTTGATTGAATAATGACGTAATAACTGTAATTTGTGGTATTATTCGTATGTTGAATGATCTATTTTGTCTCTCGATTAAATTTAGATAACATGATTTCATCGGATTTTTGTTTATAGAGTTTTCCTGAGTTGAAAATAATGTTTTTGGAAATAGGGAGTGGGTCAGAGTGGTGGTTTAAAGAAAGTTTCTCTTGTAAAAGACATGTTTTGTCTCAACTCAAGTAGTCTCGGATTGTCCTAAAAATTCACAAAACATACCTTTTCTCGAGGGCGCTTACAGCTGCTTCTGCCTAAATTAACTTTTTTATTCCCTTTCTTGCTTTTCAATGGTTTTTTTTCTTCAAATGCCACTCTCATGTCTGTTATAATCATTCTTTGTATTATTATTATTTGAGAATGTATAAGATTATTACAATATTTGAGACAAATAATTTTGTATAGAATATAAAACAACCATAAATGTGCAGAAGATTATACCCATAGTATGTCATATTGTCATGAGGGATGATGCTTAAGTATTACATGTATTTACTTTTTATGTTTAAAATAGAATTTGTGTAAACATTTTACAGATACATCAGGAAACATTTGGCAAGAGTGGCTGTCGAAGAATTGTACCAGGACAGTACCTGGCTGTTGATCCTAAAGGTCGTGCACTGATGATTGGTGCTATTGAGAAACAGAAGTTGGTCTACATCTTGAACAGAGATGCTCAGGCCAGACTAACAATATCATCACCACTGGAGGCACATAAATCAAACACTCTAGTATTCCACATGGTTGGTGTAGATGTCGGCTTTGAGAACCCAACATTTGCATGTTTGGAAGTTGATTATGAGGTAGGTGATGTGAATTTAAAAAAAAAGGATAACCCCTCTTGTCATATGATACAAGTAGATCATTTGCAATATGTCTAGCATTTTATGTCAGATAAGATACCCTATATTGTTTTATAAAGAATGTGCAAGCAATATTTTATATGTTATGTAAAGTATGGAAATATTTATAAGAAATGTCATATTTTATAGTATTATGATAATAAAACCCTAGATCTTTTCAACACTAAGTATAATCTGTATGAAGATTACTGTAAGCTGCTTACTAAAACTGCTTATAACCGTATAAAATTTTATATTTCAACATAACAGGTGCATTGTAATACTTTTAATATTCAGAAATAAGAGTATTAAACACATGGCTTCATTTGTATTTTCTAAATATTTACTCTTGTGTTTCATGTTTTGTAAGATTGATCACTGATTAATGTCCAGTTCTTATAAAGATAATTAACTGAAGCAGTTGTGTCTTTATGATTATGCTTAATAGATGAAGAATATACTAAATGAGAGCTGTTTGGTTTTATGACTTAGATATTTACTGGTTGTTTTGTTTTTAGTAGTTAATAAACAAATATTTTTTTGGTACATAACAGGAAGCTGATAATGACCCGACAGGAGAGGCTGGCATCAAAACCCAACAAATGTTAACATATTATGAACTGGATCTCGGCTTGAATCATGTGGTCAGGAAGTATTCAGAACAGCTGGAAGAACACGCAAACTTCCTTATAAGTGGTATGCTTCTTTAATATTTGTTCAGGTGCAGGTGGGGCTTGGCTTTATGTACCTGTGTTTGAAATTCATGTTCACATTACAATTGTTACATGAACATTTAATTAAAAATGTTTTGTCATGATGGTCATACTTATGGAATGTTTGTTTAGATGTAGTTATAGTTAATTACTTTATGGTTAATATTTGTTACATTTTGGTTTTATATATAAAATATGTGTGTGTGTGTGTGTGTGGAACCCCTGTGGGATTTAGAATTAATGGACTTTGTCCTCCCAGATGTTGTAAGAGGTGGGACTCAATGACATTTTGTGTCATTGAGTTTTTAAACCATCCTGCATACACACACACACACACACACACAGACACGTGTAAATGCACCATATATGTTGATTAATATTTTTACAGTACCTGGAGGTATGGAGGGACCAAGTGGTGTATTGATCTGTTCTGAGAACTATATAACCTACAAAAACTTCGGAGATCAGCCTGATATTCGTTGTCCCATACCACGCAGAAGGGTAGGATAGCATTACTAAATTTGTATTTTTTGCGTCTGGCTTAATTTAAAGTGATTCTTTATCCTTCATCCAACATTGATATATATATGTTTCCTTATTAAAACTACTGATTAGACTATTTTCAGTTTATGTGAACTTCGATGTTATTAAACGCTATGATGTTACAAAATATAGATATTTTAATTGTATGGATATTTTAATTCAGGCTCTGGTCGGTAATCAAAGGGCAAATAGGCATTCTTATGGATGATCGACTCAGTTGATTTTCACTGAGTAATTCCCACTGGCACTGTGCTTACAGCTGGGCAGAATTGTGCACCATTGACATTTGTCTGTTTTGGTGTAATCATGCATGAATTTAAACCTGCAGGCTGAAATTTGTCATTTGGTGTGCCAGCACTTAGCATGCATACATATTATGCTGTTTGATTAATTGGCTACATGGTAGCCAGCTCAATGTGATTCACATAAACACAAACCTGTTATTGTTGTTAGAATCATCTGAAAGGGCATTGGTTATCAAATAATTCCTTTAAAATAGATAATTGGTATATTTTGTTATTGACCTTTCAGAATGACCTCGATGATCCAGAGAGGGGGATGTTGTTTGTGTGTAGTGCTGCTCATAAGACAAAGGTAAGATTGTCCATAGTATAAGTGAGTGAAGTTTAGTTCACTTGGGCTTAAAACACTTTAGTGGTGAGAATTAATATACCCATATACCAGGGAGTTGTTTATGAGATGCTGTACATGAGGTTGGGGGAGGAGATTTTCAACCAACCAGGCAACTAGAAATGTTTTCCTGACTGACTGCCTTCTATTGTTAATTCAGAATTAGTCTCCATGGTGAAGCTGTAAATTACTGACCATATGGGTATTCTTCCTCATTTCAAGTAGCCAGCCACATAAAATAACTGCCATTTCGGCTATTATTATTATTTTAGATGTAGCAGATTACATCTTTGCACAACCTCCAGGTTGTTAGTTTGACTCATACCTGTGTGTGTGTGGGTGGGGGGCATATTTTCCTAAGTAGTTGACCCTCAGCTACATGTTTAAGGTGTGAACAATGCTGAAGCTAAACAAATCAGCTCTCAGTATTTGATAAGTCTGCTAATTTCATAACACGCCACTTGACTGATCAGTCGGTCTAAATTGTGTTATAACTGTTGTGATCATTGAAACGATGCCTTTATTTTCAGAGTATGTTCTTCTTCCTGGCTCAGACCGAACAAGGTGATGTATTTAAGATAACCCTGGAGACAGATGATGATATGGTTAGTAACAATTTTATTAATTGAACCGAGTTGTTTCTGAGCAGAACTGTCACATGTGAAGATTATCTATTATTGTATTATCTGGCTTTTAATTGGAGGAAATCAGCAATCAAATGGAAATTAAAATAAATTGGGATGGTCAAAGTGTTGATTAGGATAGTTAGCTGGCTTGTTAGGTCAAGAACAACCAATATATGATAGGGGCTCAGTTCAATTGTACAAACCAAATGTTATCTGAAAGACAACGTTTTATAATAATCTCTGGAGTAGCAACCGTGAACCTTCAGTGGTGGTTGATTTACTGACATTTGTACTTGTGTTATAAATCTTTTTCATTTAGTAGACGCAGTATATTTTTTTGAAAGCCAGCATTTAGATTAGAAGTATGGAAAATATTTTATTGTTTGGCGGTAGAAATAATTTTGTTTACATTGGAATAACTCAGTTTTGTGTAATTTATTTCCAGGTAACACAGATTATTCTGAAGTATTTTGACACAGTCCCCATAGCTTCAGCAATGTGTGTGCTAAAGACTGGTTTCCTGTTTGTGGCATCCGAGTTTGGTAATCAGTAAGTAGTCAGTACAAGTTGATTTGGATGACATAAGTGTACAGTGACTTAGTTTGTTAATGGAGTGTGTTAATGGATACACTGTTTTATTTATAATATTATGACTTGAATCAAATAAGACAAATTCTGAATAATTAGCATTACATATCCATATGAAGGAGAGTGAAGTATTTAGCCTCAAAGAGAGTGTCTGTACATCAGTAAATATATAGTTTAAAATTTATTTGTAAAGTACCTTTTTATAAGTGCTGCTATACAGTTAAAACATTTAAAGAAGCATTATTCCTTAAGTATCTTCTGATATATATATATATATATATATATATGGTTAGTTCATAGACTCCTGTACTTCACTTGTAATATTGTACACCTGTATAGTAACGTAATATTTGTATATGAATATATACTTAAAGTCTTACTGAGGTTCAAACAAGTGTTAATTAATTGGAAATACACTGTTTGGAAGCTCTATCAGTGTGCGTGTCTACATTATTGATGACCAACTTTTGACAAAAGTAATCTTCCTTCATCACCTGTTTGTACTGCCTCCTTCTCCTGTTCTTTTTATTTATATATTTACTTGTGTACTATTTCCAGTTACCTCTATCAGATTGCTCATCTCGGTGATGATGATGATGAGCCAGAGTTCTCCAGCGCCATGCCACTAGAGGAAGGCGACACGTTCTTTTTCCAGCCAAGAGCACTTAAAAATCTGGTCATGGTCGATGAGATGGACAGTCTCTCACCCATCATGCACTGTCAGGTTAGTTAATATGGATGACTAAAACGGGTGATAATAAATGACTATATCGTGTAAAGTCTTACTTAATGAACCCGATCTAGTGACAAAATCATGAAAGTATATTTGAGATGATAGCTCAAACGTAAAACAATTCTATAGATACCGGGAGGGGCGCCTCCGTGGTCTAGCAGTAGCGTGTTGGACCACAGATCACTACCCCCTGAGTTCGAATCTTTTACTTCGCTTCGTTACCTTTGGAGGTCGCTAGGCCCATTTAGCCTACCATGTTCATAAAAGTGGCTGTAAAACATCAATTATCTTATAGATATCAGGTCCTCGGCTGATTTGTTTATATGAAATAAAAACTGAAATTGATCATATAATTTACTCCTTGCTAATGGGGTGGGCTAATTTCTGTGCAGGGCATTAATATTTTCAGCATAAGTAATATTTTGATTTATAATGTACATACTTGTATAACCACATGACTATAATTATTTGCGTTATATTCTAGATTGCAGATTTGGCCAATGAAGACAATCCACAGTTGTATACACTCTGTGGGCGTGGACCTAGATCTACACTGAGAGTTCTAAGGCATGGTCTGGAGGTATGTGTCAACGCTAAAGCATGCACCAATCTTTCCTTAAATTTCCTCCGATATTAATATTGTCCAGTTTCTTGAATACACTGTTATTAAGAGTTTTTATAACTCGCTGCTTTTTGTGTCCATCTCTAGGTGTCCGAGATGGCCGTCTCCGAGTTGCCCGGTAATCCTAATGCTGTATGGACTGTGAAGAGGAACATTGATGGTTAGTATAAATATGTCATAATGTCGTCGGCTGATGTGTCTTTCAACTAGTCATGTCCCAGCTTTTAACCTTAACTGGGTTTCTTTACACTGCTTTCTGTCTTTTTTTGCAGAATAATGCCTGATGTGTGTTACCGTTTATTTGTCCAGGCCACGAAGTGCCTTCCAATTTGTTTACCCAACGTGCCTCTTGTCCCCACATGATCATTAATGTTTGTTGTATTAAGTAGGATCTCAGGTGATGTAGGATCAGATCTCATCATCATCATCATCAGCCATAACCTTTATGAACCTGATATCTTATTTATCTTGTTTATTTAGTTTACTGCAAGAAGGATGACAATTAGCCGTTTCTTTATCTATCTAGATGTGGCTGACAATTCTATCATCTCATCTGCTACAGTGTGTGTGGTGTTCAGCCCCAGGTGTCTGCGCGAACACGCGTGCACACATCTAATAAGCTTAGATCAGGCATACGGATTTACTTATACTAATTAGATCTAATTATATTCATCTTCCTGAAGACTTCAAGTGGTGTCATCAACATTCTATCAACTTCAATGGTTTTTACAGTGAAACCTGTTACTACGACTACATAACCTGTGGTCTTGATAGCCAATAAAAATAGTGATCTCTCACTAGACTGACTCACTTTATACACAATACCAGTCAGCTGTCCAATTAGACCACCTCTATATAAGTATTAGTTTATGTGGTCCTAGGAATATATGTTTAAAACAGGTTTTACTCTAATTGGGTATCTTGTAGATAATACACTGAGTGGTGCTGTATTACAACTAGATTATTGGTGCCTGGCTGATTCTCTGTTAATGTTAATACTGCTATTGTCCAATAAGATAATGTCTGTTAGACATAAAAACATAGGAGTTTATATAAACAATCAAATACTGGATACGTGATTTGATCAAGAGCTACAGTTAACATGTTAATATTTCTGTGACTTTAACTTACCAGGTGTTGTGAGATTCTATGATCTTCAAATGTTAATGTTGGTGAAGTTTTAATTTATGATATTCCTTCCCTCGGCTATTATTTAATTCTACTGTTGTTTTTTAGCAAGCTCCAAATTATATAATAATATCGAGTATTTAATTAAAGGTCTTTATTTACATGCCATTCTTTTGGTCTTAATGAAGGGAACATACAAGTTAGCTATCATTCCTGAACTTGTTATATTTTGGGAAATAATACGACTTAAAAATAATACTTTGCCACAGAGTTGATTTCAAACAATTCCTATTATCTAGTTGTATAGCAGCACAATCTGGCAAACAGTTTAGGTTAAGGCAATGATTGGTTGTGATTTATACAGCTCAGGACCACGAAGACTGAATATGACTTTTTCCGTGTAACCCAAAATACTGTTTTCATGTTATAGGTATAGATTTAGATGTAGGATATTAGCGAGCATTCACAGGAAGTGGAAACTTGATGAAAGTAGGTGTTTGTAAATTCTAGTGGAGCTCACGGATAATATCCATTTCAGTGTGTCTGTTTTATACTTGTATGGTAAAGTTGTCAAACATTTTGGCTGATCAGCAGCTTCTAGAGAATGTTGTGTGTGTATTTAACAGTATAACCATGTCTGAACTTCTACAGATCATTACTAATTTAGCTGGTGGCTGTCCTTTGTGATGAGCACCAAGCAAATTTTTCTTTCTCTTCCAGACTCAGTTGTTGCCACCTGTTGGATGAATTATGTACTACTTCTAGGATTCTGGAAGCCTGCGTCAAAGGTATTGCTCAACTCATGTGCAAGAAAGATGGTTAACTGCATGCACACACGCCGACACACATACAATAAGATGAAGTCAGATTCAGTAACCTGTCTTATCCATTTTGTATTTATTTAATATTCTTCCCAGTTCTTATCTTACTGTTCATAGAGATGGTTCATGCAATTAAGCAGACCATCTGGTGTTATAATTAACATTAAAACATTTATCTAGGTTTGTATTTCCATATGTTTGTTTGACTAGCCACGTATAATCTTGGTGCTGTGTTGACAACCATTGTTCATTGTTACTTATCAAATCATCCGTCCGGGTGATCTGTTTAATATTATAATGGTTTTTGTGATGTAATGCACATGAAATTGTGATCAAACCATTGTTCATGGTCACTTATCAAATCATCCGTCCGAGTGATCTGTTTAATATTATAATGGTTTTTGTGATGTAATGCACATGAAATTTTGATCAAACTACCAGTTGCTGTGTATAGTTTTATGTGTGCTAGGATTTATCAACACAACCATCCGCTTTAAGGCCACTCTTTTTAGTCTGGAGATTGATTTAATCAAATCTTTCCATAACTCTTTTTAAATATGTAAAATAATGTTTAGGTTGTCTCTATTGATAAATGTGTACTTTCAGATGAGTTTGATGCCTATATCATCGTATCATTCGTCAACGCTACCCTGGTGTTGTCTATTGGTGAAACTGTAGAGGAGGTGACAGACTCTGGATTCCTTGGTACAACACCCACATTATCATGTTCACAGCTAGGAGATGATGCTCTGGTACAGGTATGTCAGCAGACAGCAGGTGTTCTTAGCTTTATTTGGGTCTTGGGCACATTTGGGTATTTGAAGAAGGATAGTGGTAAATGTTTGGGGAAATTAATACCAACTTACCATAAAGATTCGAATAGATGCGCTCTGATAGTAAAATGGGTAGGGCATTATATTGCAAACCTACAGGTGTGGGTTGAAATACATATTTTACCAGATGGTTTTGAGATACTTTCTTGATGGGTCAGTTCTTGGTCATGTGTCCCAATGTATCTGGAGTACCGTGGCTAAACAAAATACACATTCAAATAAATGCATATTGGATGAGGATGTGGATCTAATACTTTTTTTAAACATGGGGATCTTTAGGTTCTCCATGAAAATAGCTCTGATTTTCAATAGTTAGTTGTACGACAATTGGAAGTCATTGCAGTTATTAATTTTATTACAAGCGTATTTTAATTGATATTGCAAGGATAGTTTTAGTTCTTATGTGGTTCCTTCACACTGATGACAATGAATAATGCCTTTTTGTTTTAATAGATATATCCCGATGGTATCAGGCACATCCGAGCAGACAAACGTGTTAATGAATGGAAGACACCAGGAAAGAAGACATTGGTGAAGTGTGCTGTAAATCAACGTCAAGTGGTCATAGCACTGTCTGGTGGTGAACTGGTATACTTTGAGATGGATCCAGTAAGATCATTTATTACTTTGGTTTACAATAGTTTGTTGCACAGAGAACTATTTTGCACTGATTTTTAAAGGATGAAAAACAAATACAGAGTTGTGGAGGAAATCTATAATTCTCTAAACATGTAGTAATTTTATTGTCTTGTATTTGAAGGTGACAAAGGAAGAAACTGAGACTGTGTTTAGTTCAAAAAAGCATGATTAGTTTCTATTTGTAATTGCACTTCTGTGGGTGGATGTCCATCTTTACCTCTTGTACAAGAGCTGTGTATGTGCACTAATGGATAAATGTAGAGATAGATAGAACAGTAGAGAGATGGATAACATGACACAGCATAGAACAAAGAATTGATTGTTTCATAATACATGCTAATGATCTATTTCACAGACGGGCCAACTGAACGAATATACAGAGAGGAAGGAGATGTCATCAGATGTTGTCTGTATGGCTTTGGGTCGTGTACCAGTTGGAGAGCAGAGATCACGATTTTTAGCTGTTGGTTTGGCTGATCACACTGTTAGGATTGTCTCCTTAGATCCACAGGTGAGTTTGTTTATGGGCTATCTTTTACTGTCGGTGTTAATGTACGTTTCTTTAAAACCTCAAATAGGTATACTTTAGATTTTACAGTTACATTTGTAAATAAATATAACATATTGTATAAATAAAGTTAGTGATAACAAGTGAACATATATATTTACATGGATGCCAACAAAAAGCATTTAAACAATTGATAGAAATTACATTTCTGAATAGAATTGAAAACTGATTTGAGGTTATGCTACATAGAACTTGCATGACATTAAGACCCGCTTCCTCTTGATGCTTAAAAAGATATTGATGTGAATGAGAGTTTTGGAACTTTTGTTTACATTTTAAACAAGATTCTGAGCTTTAACTGATTTATCAAGTTTACTTCATTTAAAACAAATTTAAGAGTTACTGTTGATACAATATCAGTATATTTTATAAGCTGGTGAGTGCTAAGAACCGAGTATTTAGAGATAACGCCTTTATTAAATATTTTTTACGTTCTCAGCTTCGTACCAGCTGCTTACTTCAAGTTAGACTGGTTGCTATTAATGCTCCGCTCAGATAGATCATTGCTATGACGTTTTGGCAGTTGTCAGACATGTGGTCAATTCCATACGATTGCATTTTGTCAATTCCAGTTCCATTTGAGCAATTCCTATTCTTCCATAAATAACTTGATCAGTTCCAAAATTGGTATGGACCATCACTATTTTAATAAAGAAGGTTGAATGGTAAATTATTTTTGTGGACATGATCGGTTTTAAATTCATCAATTCCAAATTCAAAAAAAAGTTTAATTCTGGAGTCGAAATTGACCATTAATTCCAATACAAGAATTCGATTGACCCCATGTTTAGCAG
Source organism: Paralvinella palmiformis (assembly GCA_025642065.1). Taxonomy (NCBI): domain Eukaryota; kingdom Metazoa; phylum Annelida; class Polychaeta; order Terebellida; family Alvinellidae; genus Paralvinella; species Paralvinella palmiformis. The sequence continues at coordinate 327,577 of JAODUP010000234.1, forward strand.
TGGCAAATAAGTGAAAATATCTGGGTAATTTTTATAGTGAGAGGGTTTGGTGTGATCCTAGTGGGATCAAGTTTACTAATGGACCAGTTGCCAGTTGGGTAGTTTTCCCAACTGTGTGCAGGACTGTTTTCGCAATATCCTGTGAGGTTGGCTAACAAGAGACTTTGAAAACAACATACAAATCCTACGATTTAGATCTAGTATGGAATATATAGGCAGATATCTATCTTTTTCTCACCACACTGGCTCCACATATACATGATATAGGGAATAACATGAGTGAAAGCTGGAGTTTTACTAAGAATATTACCACAGCCCTGTTTATAATTGAAATGCGTTTGTTTACAATTATTAATTGCCTATTAACAGCAATGACATGCGCCTAAAACGAAAAGGAGATACATTTTCTATTAGCTTAAATGGTATTCTATCCAAAAACAATAGTCAATTGCAAACAAGTCTTGATAATTGGGAGTAACTGGAGAATTATTACAAGGCATTTTCAGTATTGTTGATCCATCAGCCTGTCAAACCACATCCCACTACCCTAGGGGGCTGTCAGAGGCAGTTTAGCAAGGTCTTGTATGAAAATATATATTCAGACATAATTTCCATCTGGACTGACATGTTTTCCCTGCGAAGATGACAAACATGATCCAACACATATGAATGTCTGCCAATGCCATTTATCACGACTCATTGAAGTGAATGACAGCTGGTCCGAGTCACTTATCTTGGTTACATGCCTTTCTAACTTGACTTTTCAATGTTTAAAGATTTTTCATGATAAAATTGGTGAGTTCACTGGTACAATGTAATGCGTGGCAGGTTGATATCGCTTTCGGAAAATGGGTGTGTGTGCCTGGATAGATCTGGGAGGTGGAGCGCCAGAGATTGACCTCCCCGGAAGTCGGAGCAGCACCCCCAGCGAATGTTTGTCCGTATATGGTTTGTTTATTGATAACAGGAGATAGGTTTGGATTTCATGATAGATTTATTAATGCATGATAATTCTAGATGGTATCTGTGCTACCAGATAATAGAAGTTTGTTAGTAATATTTTGATTGTTTTCTTTTTAGGATTGTCTCTCACCATTGAGTATGCAGGCATTACCAGCTGCTCCAGAGTCACTTTGTATTATAGAGATGGGTGGATTTGAGGCTGGAAAAGATGATGCTGAGGCATTCCAGGGTGGGCTGTTCTTAAATATTGGTTTACAGGTTAGTGTCTGGTTTGTGTGTGTGTGTGTATATATATATATATATATATATATATATATCTCTCTCTCTCTGTGTGTGTGTTAAAATCATAATTTAACTAGAACTAGGAATTTGCCTAGAGAAGAAATTGTGTATCTGTGTATGTGATAAATTGGTTATAATTGAATTATGATAACAAAAGTATATGACTGTATACCTAAGGTAGTAATGCTGGTTTACTGCTGTTTCTGTGATATACTTACTAGAACACTGTAACGTCCATCCTAATTCTAAAGCTCTTTTACATATCAACTGACAATTAACAGAATGGTGTGTTATTGAGGACGGCCCTCGACACCGTGACCGGAGATCTGTCTGACACGAGGACGCGTTATATTGGATCTCGTCCGGTGAAGCTCTTCAGGATCAACATGCAGGGATCTGAAGCTGTAAGTGACGTAGTCTAAACTGGCTCGGTGCATGGGTCAGACCACACGATCTCATGGATTATAACATGTATATCATTATGGGTTCACATACACCGCTTGTCTTCTGAATTCTGAAAGGGATAACATTTCTTTTTCATTTCTTTTTATTGCTCTTAAGATCTGTAGAGGAACACTGAACAAAAATGACTGCAATCGAATTAATGTTGACACTTGTTTTCTCACCGTTTTGTTAGGTATTTATACCTGTGGTTTTATCTCAAATGGCATCTCATTGTTTTTTGCATTTTCCATTGTTAACAGGTTCTAGCCATGTCCAGTAGATCTTGGCTTAGCTACACATACCAGAACAGATTCCATCTGACACCACTCTCTTATGAGACTTTAGAGTATGCATCCGGTTTTGCCTCCGAACAGTGTCCGGAAGGCATAGTAGCCATCTCTACAAACACATTGAGGTATGACATCTGGATTGTTGAGTGTTATAGATTGGTATACTGAATGGCATCGTTACACAATTAGGTCATGTTTGATTACCCAACTGTTTTGCTAATATTGGTCTCACAATAATCTCTTGGGCGCCTCTGTGGTCTAGCAGTATCACTACCACCCGTGTTCGAATCTCGGCATGGGCATATCTGAAGGTTGTTTCATCTTTGACTTCTGCCTCATTACCTTTGGGGTCGCTCGGCCCATTTAGCCTACCTTGTGCACGAAAGTGGCCATAAAACATCTCATCTCACAATAATCTCTTCACAGTTTTCCCAAAATTCTAAGTTACATTAGGTATGACCAAGAACTTTAATGAACATCCTACAGGTTATGTGACAACATTTTCATTAAGGCATCCCAAGAATAGTAATATTAATGAAGAAGAAGATATCTATTTTATTAGTACACGAATGAAATAATTCACTTTCCCAAAATCGTTTTAGACCTTTTTGTAACTCAGGTTTACAATATGGTAAAAATAAAGTTTTTAATTAGTTATCTTAATGTAGGCTTTTAGTATTTTTCTAATTAGTACCATTAATATCACACTGTCTTACAATAAATGCACAATGTGTTCATGTGAGTTGTTCACTCTATATCTGTCATGATTTAGGAGAATTATGTGTAACACCAAAAACTCTTATGGTACTCACTCGGTTGAGACTGATTAATCTAGTTGCCTAGCTGTGGCATCTTGAAAAAAATGTTTGTGCCACTGTACGCCTTTGAACTTTTGTATTTTAATCCTTTGTGTTCATGAAGATTCATTAATTATTTTAATATTTAAACTTATTTCAATGGTTTTTTATTTCTAGATTCAATACATTTAATATCAGTTTGATTGTGACTATAATTTTGTAGGATCTTGGCTCTAGAGAAGCTTGGTGCCATGTTTAACCAAGTGTCGACACCATTACAGTATACACCGAGGAGGTTTGTCATACATCCCGAGACTAACAACCTTATCATGATAGAGACTGACCATAATGCTTATACAGAGGATACAAAATTACAGCGTAAACAGCAGATGGCACAGGTTAGTGGGAGGGGAGGGCCATTTTTTAATAAATTAACACTTTATTTTAGAATGTCTCAGGGATATTTGGTGTATTTTTCAAAACGAAAAAAAATCTTATGAGTGTTGTAAGCCTACCGACTTTCATTTTTATGTAGTAATGTGTTATAAATTTTTGACTAATAGGTAAATGCAAAATATTATATTCCTAGTCCCAAGTCAGTTATACAGTATATAGAATGAGAGAGCTAGGTATATGCATTAAAAGATTTTAATAAAATATTATTTACAGATACAAGAGCATTATAATATATATTATGACTGTGTTAGTAACATGTGGATTGTTCTCATCGTGTATCTGATCTTGTCAATCAACATATCATTCGTACAGGAGATGGTTGAAGCTGCTGGCGAGGAGGAGCAAGAGTTAGCCGAGGAGATGGCCAAAGCTTTCCTTAACGAGAACCTGCCTGAGGATGTGTTTGGGGCTCCTAAGGCTGGTCCTGGTATGTGGGCATCACTAATCAGAATCATGTCACCGATTAGTGGTAAAACATTAGAGAAGGTATCTCTACCACAGAATGAGGCAGCTTACAGGTGGGTAGCTTGTCTTTTTGAGGATTCTCAGATTTTTTTAAATTTATTTATTAAGAGGGATACAAAATAATATTTTATAAAAGGTGCTTACTAACAGGAGTCATTCAAAGGCACTGTATAGTGACATCTCAATAAGATGTAGGTAAAAGCAATAGGATATTTGAAAAGTAAACAGTATTTATTGGTGAAAGCAATCTTGAACTGGTAAGTTTAAAAATTAAACATATTTAAAATGTATTAAAGATGCATTTTTAATATCTAAGATAAAGATACATTTCTAATATCCACTGGTAACCCATTACGTAAAGTGGAGGGTGCTACACAAATGGTGTTTAGGGTAGTTGGATGTATAAGATCAATACAATATTGTGTTGTGTTTTTACAAAGTAGTATAAGGTATAAACGTAATCAGGTCAGGACAATGTGTGTGTGTGTGTGTAGATTATTAAACTTAATGGGTGGGTGTAACATTTTAATTACCAAAAAATTTATTGTTTATCCATGATTATTATTATAATAATGCATATAGTAGCATTGATAGTCTAGCAATCCAGAGAAAGGAAAAACGAAATAAATAGGTTCGCATAAATATTTTCTTGTGAGTTTTTATATAAATATGTAGCCTACAAAATTTATTTTGGTATTTTTTTTACCTTCCAGCGTTTCTTTGGTGAAGTTTGCTAATCGAGGAGACAGTCAGTTTGTTTTAGTTGGTACAGTGAAGGATCTTGTGTTAAATCCACGCTCTTCTGCTGGAGGTTATATACACACTTATCAGCTTAAAGACAATGGCGAATCATTGGAATTCTTGCACAAGACACCGATGGATGATGTTCCTTCAGCAATTGTACCATTCCAGGGTCGAGTGCTGGCTGGAATAGGGAAGTATCTGAGGATATACGACCTTGGCAAGAAGAAATTGTTGAGAAAGTGTGAGAACAAGGTGAGAAGGGATTAATACAGGCAGATGTATTCTTGTTGTGATTGTAGATCATTGATTCTCAGCTTTGTTAGTTCCAAACAGTATTAACACATTTTAAACATCATTTATGAAATAAATACCATTTAATTTGTACCTAATACCTGTAAGTACAGTAATTAGAATCCGAATCATACCTTTTTATATGGGATATTTCTCAGAGAATTGCCTGCCATCCATCCATATATATATCTCAAGTGTGATCAATGCCATAATTAAAAAGGGCTCTCACTTCAGTTTTGTCAGTATATCTGTTAGAAGTCCTACTTTACTGGTCACAGGGATTTATATAATTTTATTGCTAAGAAATATGTGCATTGAGAATGAGATCTGTAGCTTTTGTTCTTCACTCCTAGTATTTGTGGGCAACATTTGTTGAACAAGTTAAAAATGCATGTTGCCAACATGGTCCAGTGCTCAGGGCAGGGAAATTTGCCATGCTGGTAACTTTAAACCGATGGGCTGGAACTGATTTGGACAATTCTGCTTATAAATATATTTCTTGTTGAAATTTTAATCCAAATTGTCTATGTTTTGGCATCTTATCTAAGCTACAAGTTTGGTACCTTGTGAGGTTATGTTTATAAATAATGACATATTGGTGATGACGTGTGAAGTCTTACAGCACTAAATACTGGGATGTGATAGTTTAATTTGGCAAAAGCTGTTCACTTAGAGAATGGAGAGATAGCCAGGAAGCCATGAGACTATTTGTTGGTTTCTGCAGATCTACTATGACAACAGCTAGTCAAGGTCATGAAAAGGACAAATAATGATAGTATAGGTGTCGATTCTTGTGAGATAATATTTAATGTTAAAGCTGAAAATCCTCATTAGCGGAGTTTGTGAGTCAGTGTGTCCTTTGTTTATTCTCAACACTAATGAAATTTGGGATATATGACAGGAGGACTGTTCCTTGAAGAAATGAGACAATCAGCTGAAAGAACCAAATAACATATGTTACATTGATATTTGAACCTCATCATGGTGCTCTTTAATATAATGGAATATGAACCACACCAAATGAGTTCCCTATTCATTACAAACCTTGATTGGTATGAAGATAATGATTAATCATGTCATTTATTTGTATTCCGCTTGAAATAAACAAAAACATTGATCGTTAAAGAAGTCGGTTGCTGAAATATATCTAGGCTGCCAAATCTTGACTGACTGGTATAATTTGATATTTACCAGCCCTACTTGCTGCTATAGTTTAGTGAGCTTAGTTCATTCTCTGGTTGCTAATGTAAGAAACATTTGTTTATGATGTTATGTGGTAAATTTCTCTTCTTTATTTGCAGCATGTGCCAAACTTTATTGTGAATATCCACACTATGGGTAACCGTATTGTGGTGTCTGACATACAGGAAAGCTTTCACTTCATCCGATACAAGAGACAGGAGAATCAACTGATTGTGTTTGCAGACGATACATTCCCTCGCTGGCTGACCAGTTCCTGTATGGTTGACTATAACACTATGGCTGGTGGAGATAAATTTGGCAACATCACAATCGTACGTACGCGACATTATACCATACAAAATTAAACTCATTACATTTAAAGTGAAAAACTGATGTTAATGGAAGACTATGCTGTCACGATTCCTCGTAGTTTGTGTGTTATAGTTACCATTAATGTGTTTATTGAATTCTCTCACACTCCGTACCGGAGGCCAATCAGCTCTAGATTAATACAGATGATAAGTGAACGACAGCGTTCTTAGTGAAATGTTAAGGTCATGTGACAAGGAAGTTATTAGCAAAGTTCTAAAAAAAATAGTCATTGAAATTACTGAGTGATTGGGACTGTGTGTGATAGCACACTTGGTAAATTTTTAAGCTTTTACTAGAGCTAACGGACTTCCGCCGAAACATCCTTCTGATGTATACTACAAATAGTTATTTGGAATATATATTCAGATTCCTTGGAAGTCTTTTCTGTACTCTGTTTATGCTTGTTTACCTCAAATTCTGATGTAAAGGAACAATGAGGAAGTCTAATAATATTAAATTTATTTGGCTTCTTGTTTCATCTCGGTCTCCTCTCAGATCAGTTCACATTTTCTTCAGATGTTATTAATTATAAGTAAGTTGATAATATTGACGTCATTATTAGTAAGATTAGTGAGTGTTGTTATTTTTTACCAGTTTAATTACTATCGTGTATACTTCAGGTACGGTTGCCATTGGATACAACGGATGAAGTGGATGAAGATCCAACAGGAAACAAAGCTCTCTGGGATAGAGGCTTGTTAAATGGAGCATCACAGAAGGTATGTATCCTATGTGTATAGCCATACTGTCTACCGATGTCAGATAATCTTTAAGTAGATCTTGTTTGGAATTAACAAGATCTTTTGTGTAGGTGATATTTTATCTTCCTCTTTAAAGAAAATCAGTATTTTATTCCAATTTCATTAAAAAAAAATAGATTTAAATATGTCTTTGAAGAGGAGTGATATACCAGTAAATTGCACCATTTTATGACACATTTTAAAGCGTTTTCTTTGAATTACATATAATATAATTTATTTTGTTAAGTAATATGAAACTGACCTTTATCATAGAAGTAGATCTGATTTAATTATTATAGACTGATCTATTCTGTTAGTATTATATGTTCTATTTCTGTTCTAGGCTGATGTGATTGCCAATTTCCATGTAGGTGAAGTACTGACATCACTACAGAAGGCTACTTTAATACCTGGTGGCTCCGAGTCACTGGTCTATACTACATTATCTGGGGGTATAGGGATGTTGGTGCCATTTACATCACACGAGGTATCTATGTTTGTCTCTGTCTGTTTCTCTCATGTGTGTGTGCATGTGTATGAATTTTGATATAGACAGCAAAACTGATGTCTAATTGTGTTACGAAGACAGTGATAATAGATGGAAGTTTAACAAAATATTATTTAAATGCAGAGTACTGGGTATTATTATACCATGTGTTGTACAAGATCATGTTTATGTTACAGGATCACGATTTCTTTCAACATCTGGAGATGCACATTAGAGCCGAGTTACCACCTTTATGCGGACGCGACCATCTAGCATTTAGATCATATTATTTCCCTGTCAAGGTAACAATATTATATTAGTTCATCTAACAGGAGCATTATGTTATTATATTTTACATTATTTTTTCCCATTTACAAATGTTTGAGATCTGCAATGGTTGAGACATTTAATAAAAATGTATTTGTCTTCTTGTGAAATATTTCATTTTAGATTGATGTGTGTAGTCTTGGTGCTTCAGTTTTGTAAATTATAACTCCTATTTGATACTATTATGAGATTTTGGCAGAATTGAAAAACCTATTTCTTCACCATTCTTGATAAGTACCCCACTAAAGTAGATTACAGAAAATGATGTCAATCCAGTTTTCATACATAATGCAATTCAGATGTTGTAGATGGTTGTCTAGAGTGTCCTACTGTGGCTTGAGTGAGATATGTGATTTAAATCAGGTTATATGCTACATGTGTTATATGTGATTAATACTGGTCACATGGTGAATAAGGGCACCTCCATGGTCTGGCAGTAGCGTGTTGGACCGCAGATCACTACCACCCGTGTTCGAATCTCAGCGTGGGTATATCTGAAGGCTTGTTTCATCTTTGACTTCGCCTCATTACCTTGAGAGGGTTGCTCGACTGATTTAGCCTACCCTGTACACAGAAGTGGCCGTCAAACATCATCATCATCATCATCACATGGTGAATAAAAATGCCATCATCAATTATCAACCACTCTATTGTGCTGTTTATATGATGTGTTATGTTTATAGAATGTCATTGATGGTGATCTGTGTGAGATGTTTAATGCCATGGACATCGGTAAACAGAAGACAATAGCTGAGGAATTGGAGAGGACTCCAAGTGAGGTTAGTACAGGGACGTTAACATTATGATTTTAACATTAAAATTTCTTATTTGGTTTTTAGATCCATCTTTTGGGGATATGACTGTACAGCACTTGTAAATGGTTTCTACTAGTAAGGATCCTTTATTAAATATTAGTTTAAAGAGTGGATATTTGATACAGGAGCCTGAGACAAGTAGATGTTTATTATGTTGATGAAATTTAAAATTATAAACGATGTCAAATCATGTACATGATCAATCACATATTAAGTAATATAGTTCAAAGTGCTGGTGAATCAACTATAACTTATGTGTGGGTGTCACCATTTTGTAGCCAGACACAGACGGGATGCTCTTGAAATATGACGTAACTTACTACAAGTTGTTTGTATTACCCAGTTATTACAATGTAAACAGGAGTCACCCTAACATATATTTTGGGAACAAAAGCATATTTGCAAATATTATGATATAGTTGGTCCAAACAGCTTTATATATTACTGAAATGGCTGAAGACAACTTTAGAGTGAAATTCCTCATGCATTTGTAGGGTTTGCACATATTATGTAATAATAAAGATATATATTCAAATGCTAATTAACAAGTGAAATGCTTTTTACAAATCTTTTATGGTTTTAATATTTGATATTGTTTCTCCTTTTCAGGTGTCCAAAAAACTCGAAGACATAAGAACAAGATATGCATTCTAACCTGTGCTTTATACATTGATCAGTCATAGATAGAGGCATCGCTGAATTATGATTAAACGACTTGGTCAAGAGACGGTTGTGGGTGAATGATATGGTTTTCTTATATAGTGTCATCGGAGGTCACATAATTTGATCTAGTATTTATGTGATGATATTATCTGATATGTGCTCAGAGTGTAACCCACTTAACAGTTTTGTATCTATTTGGAACTGTGTGTGTGCGTGTGCATTGTCATCACATTTTATCGATATAAATATTTATCATACTAGTTGGCCAAATCTCATGTGTACCATAGGCAGCATTTATTTCAAAACATCACATGGCGCCCCCCCCCACACACACACACACGAGTCGGATACGAGGATGATGCAGATGTCGAAGGACAAATTCCCGTGTGTTTGTGTAATTGTAATGGGCTCCGTTTGAGAATGGATTGGCTCGAAAATGGCTAATAGCATCCTGAAAGTGGTCGTGGACTATGGATAGTCTTTGCCGTGTCATAGGTTAGGCAGGTCCATTGATCACGCCAGCAAATATTTGTTTATTGTAATGTTAAGTAAATCCGAAGGTCTGGCACTCCTTTATGTGATAATTCTAGCACTTACACCTTTATGGACTACGTTTTGGGGAGTTTGTGCCTGTTGCATGTACACACATTTCTTTCTATATATATATATATATATATATATAATGTTTGTGTGTGTGTGCTTAAGGTGAGCACATATTTAACATCATTGTTATGATATAAAATAAGAATTGCCTCATGTTGTTTAGACAGTCTTGCCCAGTTCTGTTTTATCTTGTGTTCAGAACTGTTGCTTAATGACATCTGCACGATATCATTTCTATTTAAGCTGTTTAGTTGATATCTGTAGAGAGGATGTGTCCAACGAGATGCATGTGATGCAGGTTTATCATTAAGCGTATTGTACCTCGTTTCTCTACAATAAAGGCATATCGTCAAATAAGCTTTGTTTGCTTGTCAACATTACACACACAGCCATAGACATCCAAGACGCTCAAATTTTCAGACGTTTATTGTTAGAAAACAAAACTATGGAGACACAGAAAACATCTTAACAGGATTGATCTCGTCTTGTCGATGAAAGGATTATTAAAATACGTTAACCGGGGCACATGTAATGCACGTTAACAATCTGTCACTTGTACTGGACTTTTACACAGTTTCACTAATTGCAATGTGGCACAGAATAGTTGAAGTATATAATCAAAACATACAAAGTGGTCATTAAGTATCAAGACTCTGAGCCATGTTAAATAAGATAACACCAAAATTTACATTTCATAAATAATACTAATTATATTTAAAGCAAACTTTTTATTAATATAATACACCTTAGTTATGTTCTTGGACAATGAATGCTTGTTGATCAGCCCATTCCCTCTGATGATATATGGCACGATCGGGGTTACATTAACTGATAAAACATTTCTTTGATGAAGCGTGCAGCAGTCACAACGAACAATACTTGTAGGGTGAAAGCGACAAAGGTGCTTGCCACAGAATATGAAGTGAAGTGTGCAATGGGTAATATATCTTGACCAAAACAAAGCTATACAAAATAAAGCCATCTGTACACAAAATGTAGTCGGAATACAAGTCACTGATCCACAGCCATAACCAGCACGGTGAAGCTCAGCCATGTACACAGCAGTCGAACAAAAGACAAACAGACAACAGAACAAAAGACGATGCGATGATGTACAGGCCAAACAGAAGTGATAACTTGGCAATAAGAACATCTCTTGTCGGAGGAGCACCGAAACAGTATTGTGGCTCTCCAGACCAAGAGTTCTAGATCTACGGATCTAATATCTTGACAACCAGTTATCAAATCTGACAATATAATAATAAAGAGGGGTCTAGGTCAAAACGACCAACGTCTTTAAGTTCTGCTATATATATATATATATATATATATATATACACATATATATCCTGCTCAAGATATATAAGTCAAAAAATCTTTGATGGAAGGTTTAACAAAAGAAGTTTTCCGACTTTAGTTTAAGAGTGGAAGCCCTGTCCTAGACGTTTGTGGATGATGATACTACAAGCTTAGCCATGGAGATCACTGATTATCATGGTCTAATATCATTAAGATTGGGATACAGTTACTCGTTGAAGATGTACCTGTTTAATGATTATTTAATTTGTATCTTCCATATCTGTTGATCCGAGGATTATAATCTGGCCACGGCTAAGGACTATATTACTTCTTCCACAATGCTTCCTTCCAGGCACATAATCCACACAGATTCACGTCTCAGTTTACCAAATACTAATTTATGGCTATCTGGGGCATTCAAACCCAGATCTTCTCATTTTATAATTGACCATGTACCACTAAGCTAACATAGTGCACAATTTAAACACAGACTGACAAACTTTATATATATATATATATATATATATACTCTATAACAAAGTAAATCTGTCAAGTAACATGAAACACTTGTTCACCATACATCAGTGTAAGTGGGAAATTTACAGACAGAGAGAGGTTTCTAGGACTTGTAGCAAAAATCCTGGTATGAAAATCATTAGCCTATTGCTTAAGAAAAATACAGGTATTTTAAGATATAACGAGTTATATATTTGAAGGGCGATACATTTCCTAGGAAATGTTCTCAGAAGAGTATCTTCTAGTCACACTAGTAATCCTGGTTAACTTAAGATCTCCGCAGATACGTGGAACTTAAGATTCCTCCTAGTCATTGAATACAAGCATCACGTTAACCAGAAAATAACCTGGTGTACATATTGGTGCAATTTGAAACTGGCAACAAAACCAGTGTGTGACAGGCAGACCTCTCTATTACCACATCGGAAATGCGAAATAAACATATCAAAATATCACCGAGCAGAACAACAAAGGTGGCACAAACTCTCAGCGGTGTTCACTTCATCAATGAACGCATGGCGTGCAGTCGAAGTAAGAAAGACAGATGAATAACTTAGCAGTAAGACACCATAATGTGGAAGCACCTTGTTAGCATACACCAAGGCATAAATAACGCGGGTAATAAATAACATCAGTGAAATATATAAACTCTCGTGGAATAGCACAAACTTGTACAGCAGATGCCTGTCAGCAGTTATATTGTTGTCACTGGCATTCTAGATCCTTGTGGCTGGCATACAGTAGTGTTTAACACGATTCCATCGTTTGAAATGTACAACATTATCATGGCTCTCATTGGGTAAGAATGGTCACATCATCACCATGTACAAGAATCAGTCACTGCGATCTGCTGATCATCAATGTAAACACATCACTGATGGTATAAAACTCAAAGCCGCTGTTCAAATAAATAATTCACATCTTCATGCAGCTCACCGTAACAAATTATCTTTAACGCGAGTCTCATGAATAAACATCACACTGTATAGTCTCGGTGATCACCAGCCACTCATACTGTAACAGCAGAGATGCTACAAGGCGGTTCTTCACACTTACAGGATAAATGATCGGCTGTACAGGGTTGTAGGTTAACCAATAATTGTTTACCTGTGGTGTTGCATTTTCCAAGTACAGTTTTAAAGTAACAGATGACATAATCACATAAACCGGACTTAATCATTTCTGTTTGGTCGTGGAACATAATACATGGTATGGATTGTACACAACATAGCTTTTGTAAAGAGCACCAATTAAACGTGTGACAACAACAAAAGGACCAATCGCAGCAGAGAACAGAAGTCAGTGAGCAACTTATAATCACAACTGTTTAGCACAGAATCAGGTTAATACACAATACATCTAAAATTAAATTTATCTTTAACCCTGTCTCCCTAAAATACCATAATAAAAAGGAACCTTGACTGTTCTGTACACAAACTAAATATCTCTGTTATAATAATAATAATAAGGTGTACAAAGTTATAAAATTGATCATATGTGTGTGTCTGTGTGAGTGTGTGTCATGGTGTAACACAAATATACCACTGTGATGTGCTAAATGTTGTCACTTTTGTAAAAATTGAAACCAGTGTTATATATACACAGCCACTCATGGCCAAGTTGTGCTTACATCTTCTACAACAGTGCTAACTCGATGACAACAACACAATATAATATGTGACCCATTAATGTAACACAAGCATAAACATGTTGAATTCTCTTATTTAAGTCAAATAAAATATCGATACTTGGATGAGATGACATCAATATGTAAAATCAACTAGTAATGATGAATCTTCAACAATAATAACGACAACAATAACAAAATTATCACATGAATAAACACGCCATCTGAACGAGTTATAACGCCACCTGAAGAATAACGATGTATTATCATTTTATCAACACGCGAGTTATCACCATGTTTTTAGCATGCTATTAGCACATTTTTCCGATCACTTCACACTGCGTGTTCACCAAATGATAGCCTCGTGTTGACAATGTTAACCCACTGTGTTTGCTAAGGTTCCACTTATTATATATTTACCTAGTAACCATATGGTGTGTTTCCATTGTTATCACCGAGCTCTGTTCACAAAGCCAGGTTTCATCGAATCACTGTGCCATGGCATGAATGATCCGCATCGGAACACAGCGTTTTCACCACATTACCGCACTACTCCTTTACCACGTTATCAAGCGTTAAATGCACATAGTATCAACTTCCGTATCAACCTGGAAAGGTACAATCTGCCAACAAAGGCATATTAACAAAAATATCTCTCTGTTAACAACTGCATAAAGTACTCTTTCGTCTCCTGAGATCTAACAAACAACACTCAAATAGAGGTAAATAACCATTTAAACCGTTTCGGATTCATCCCGCTAAAGTTGTTCGCCCCCTTATTGACATCTCTCACAGCGAAATTACAACAACAAAAAACGAAATGAAAACATACGCGAAACTAAACACACAAGAAAGATGAGGACGACAGGCGGAAAATAAGTTTTAAAATTTACTCTGAAAAAGGCCTAAAACACAACACAAGCAGATACAAGCCGTTCAATCATCTTTCTAAAAGAAAATATTGCACCGAAGTGGTTTGGAAATCTATCATTCCAAAGCCCGAAACTCTAAAACGTTACAGCAGTTCCATCACCATAAGCTCACATATTTATGTTATTAATTGTTATCTGGTGCTAAATTAGCACGGCCTCATTGTTATTACAAGCGTCATTATTGCGCGACTGAATGTCACAGGCACCACTTGCCATGGTGTGTTTTTTCGATGAACTGTCGACGCTGTGAGCACCCGGAGATGTCATTTCCTGACCACCTGAGGTCATCAAAGTCTCTAGTTTCGGTTGGGGGCTAGCCAGTGTGCTGATTCGGCTAGATGGGGGCACCAATTCATTACTGGACAAACAGAGCTGCCCTGGTCCGGTCATGTCACTGGCAGCGTACCTCAGGGTACTGGCAACATCCGTCGAATTACACAGTGTACCCTGGTGGCTCGCCTTCATGATAGGATTATCTGATAAATGCTGGTGACCCGACGTCAAATCTGATGTGGCTGCAGAGCCATCACGACTGTGGCCATAATCAGCAGTGGAGTTCTCCCTGATCTTTGGGATTACCTTGACTTTGTTGACCAGTTCTGCTTCCTGTTGCTCGGTGACTGGTGCCAAACGAATTGTTTCCATGGTTTTCAGGGAGTCCGTCATACAGACACTGCTTTCATACGTCTCTGACCTGTAACAATAAGTGGCTTATTGTAACAGAAAGACAAATAATGTTAAGAGCAGACAGACAGACAGATTAACAGAGAGAGAGAGAGAGAGAGAGAGAGAGAGAGAGAGAGAGAGAGAGATGGATGGAAAGAGATACCAAAAAATACCTTTCACTGTCTTTATCTCCAGCAGCCTGTAATTCATCTATCTCTGTTATTTCCTCCATTGATGGTAAACTAGATAGAGAGTTACGTTTAGCAGCGGCCTTCTCCATGCTGTAAATATAATAAACATTAGACTGGAATAGATACAATACTAAGTTAAAAACAATAGCTCACCATACTAAGGATTACAGGTTGAGAGAATCCCGTATACAAAATTGTAAGTGCTGGGAATTTTGGAATATCTTTATATTTGCATCTATAAAATGGAACTTATAGTCTATACATATAATTTATTTTATACATAATACAATCAGAAAGGAAAAAACCTCATAGCATCACAAAATAGCTATATGTGGTGGAACCTTCCTAGCACTTTGTGCAAGTTTTCATTTGTGGCTGCATTAAATGTCAGCATTAGAAAAAACCTTTCTTTTGATTACACAAATATCAACAAGTATATATATATATATATATATATATATATATATATATATATATATATATACACCCACAAACAATTAACTACACACATTAATATATATATATATATATATATATATATATATATATATATATATAAAATCATAATAGTTTACACAAGCACTTTATGTGAATCAATATAGCATCATGTTTCACATATTATGTATGTTTAATATATATATATATATATATATATATATATATATATATATATATATATATATATATACATATATACACACACACAACTGTTTATGATTATGAACTCCACAGACAGACAAACAAATAAAAAGAACAAACAAACAGACATCCATGCACACACAAATACATGCATATATACATCTGAATTGTGCATGGAGTTTAATAGTGAACGATATTTCCACTTTTCTGATCATAGCTGAATATCATATATTTAAAACTCTATTTTAGATGAAAAGATATGACGCGGCGAGCTAATGTTTGACGAATCACCGAATTAGAGATAGGTCACATTTTGACAGCCACACAGACTCGATCAACTGGTTTGATGTCAATACTTTCAGTCAGAACTATCCTATACATTCGGATAATATAAAAAAATTACAATTTTCACAGTGACTATCTTAATAAACAAAATTCTGAAAACAGTAGAATATCGTCAACAACCAGAAGGTGGGTACAGATGTTATTGTATTGATTTACAGAAGGCATCTGGTGAGTATTGGGGCCGAAAAAATACCTGATTACTGCTTGTCATTATAGTCAGCACATTCGCAGGAGGAAGGTTTGATAAATAGCCGAAGTGAGACGTTTGCGTAGAAAATAATAAAATTATTGTGTTGTTGAAATGTGATTGTCTTTTGTTTTCGCTTTGATTTGTTCACAGCAGATCAATAAACACTCTTCACAGTTGTAGTCATCTAGTAATAAGAGTAAACACTTGGCCAGCTGCTGTACCCTGAACAGACACACACAAGTGTACATACACACGCAGACAGACAGACAGACAGGCAGACAGACAGACAGACAGACAGGGAATGCTTGCTATGTAAGCTCACACAAGATAACCTAACATTATACAAACTACACCACACACTGCCCATGTACCGTAACACTTCACCACATCATACAAACCCAGCATACCGCACAGCTTAACTATAATACAAACATAATAGGCCTGACATACCTCTACTATATGCCTTTAATATTTTCATCTATTTAAACACATGCTATCTAATCTCTTTATCTTATCTTAGATACATTTGACAAAATTAGAAAAGTATCATTATTCACTCTTATAATTTGTCATATTTTGTAACATTTCATGATCCATATCAAGAAATTTTATTGGAAATTCAAATGTATTATATTGCATGATTCCACCATATGTTAAGATGCTAACACACACACACACACACACACACAGAAAGAGAGAGACACACACAGACACACACATGAAAAGATTAAAGTCAGACCAACCACACAATGTCAACACACCAGACAATTCACCCATTACCCAAAAGCAATCATACCACATTCAAGACAATAATAAGATTCTCAAGTAACAAATTAGACAAAAGTTGCCTGATCAATTATTTTTAGAATTTTCCCTATATATAAGGTTAGAAGACTGTTAGCAACAAAACATTTGAACGATACACACAGACTTGGCCAGCTTACATCTCATTAGAATACAATCGACATTTAATATGGATTAGATCAAATAGGGAGAGGATGAATCGGGGATAATTACAACACACAATTAATAGTTACCACTTAATTAAAACACACACACACAAATACTTAATTAAATGGAATATATACAGTCAAAACAGCAAATATATACAACAAGTATTATGCTGCCATCTGGTGATGAATGAAACACTACAATCCAGGCATAAAATGCAAACAGATTAAAATAACAAGAGATGGTATGGTGTTAGGCAGAGAATGTCAAAGTATTCTTGAAATAAATTTTCTGAACGTTTTATTTAAAAGTTTATTTATGCCAGAAGAGACTGTACAGGACAACAACTATACGTTCAATTTGATGTAATCTTTAGGAAAGAGTAAAAAAGGCGATTTCCAAATACCAAAGAAAACAACTTCCAAAACAATTACAAATGTTTAAATAAACCAATACTGTTCAAACTAAAATTGACCCGAGATTGAAGAAAGCATCCACAAAAGAGACAACACATACGTAAACTTCCTCAAATTATTAAAATAATTATGAATTTTGTCAAATATGTGCAACCCTATTTCCTAAGCATCCTCTCACAGCTCAAAAATGCTATAAAATGTACACTTATGGATTCTAGCAGGCCATTCATTAATCACCTATCGGCCTGTTATACGAAAAGCAGAGGCATAGCACAAGTCAGGTCACAACCCTTAAATAACTTATGACCTACGTACATATCTAGCAGCACTAGATTGATCACATGATCTGTATGCAGCCGTTGCCTTGGTGGCAGTATGCGCGTATACAATGCACACTCCGTTCTGGAAAGATGTTAATAATGCGAAGACGCTAACTAGTGCAAAACTAATATGATTACGATTTGATTAAACTATTGGTACTCCCAAAAATTCTAATCAGAGAAGATATAACAAATAATAAACATCGTATACCAATCACAGAATATCTGAGTGTTTATTAAATACTTTTCAATCAATGTCCCACTAACTCTATAAATATAATCTCAGTGTTTCCCTTCTCTTTAAAAATTGTATTCATAAAACTACACCATATTAACAAAAAACTGACAGTGTTTATTAGTTGCATATTTAGTGATAATTAATAACTGGTTAAAACTTTAATTAGTTTAATAACTTTTGCCAGTGACAAGCCATCTTTGAAAGTAATCCCACACTCCTCCCATAATCTTATCAACCAATCCTCCCCCCCCCCACCCCCAATATAATATCTCAACCCTAGAGACAGTTTGTCCACTTTTATCATTTAAGGAATGGAAGACTGCTAATTTGGTCAAGTCTTCCGTACATCAGTGAAGTATATGTCATAACAGCTGTTTGTCCTAAGTGTTAATTGTTAATGAATTATGTCGTTAGTTAATCAATGGACAGTAACACATGTCTATTTTGACAATTAGCTGATAAACAAAGCTCATCGTAGATGACTCACTGTCCTAATGTTGACATCTGTTACCAAATAATACAAGAACAGTACAGATGGTGACGACACATATGAATAGTTTTAGATTATGATTTGTTAGTGGTGTATGTAAGTCAATCAGCTAACATATTATGTAACATTATGTTATCTGTCACGATATAATAATACTAATGGCCTGAATGACAGTTATTAGCAATGTTAGTTACATAACTGAACAAGATATGGACAGTCTGTAGCTTAATCCTTACCCAGAGAGATTAATTATAAATAAATTCATTATTTGAAATAGACAATATCTTTTAGGAATGGAAATCTTGAAATCCGACAAAACATATTATCCTCAACTATAACGTCATAGCACTGGATTGAATCCTAACCTCCTCCATATTATGGCCAATATACATATATATATATATATATATATATATATATATCACATCACTGTACTGATAATCATGACATATAGTCCACTATATTACTAGTTATTACATAATGCACTCTATATGTGCCATGTTACTAGGTTATATATATCTGATGTCACTCATTATATTATATGTTCTGTGTGTTTAGGTCTCCTATATTATGAAATTATGTATCACACATCACTACATCACGTAATATGTGTGTATGTCTCCCATATCACTATATTATGTATCACATGTCACTATATCATGTGATATGTGTGTATGTCTCCCATATCACTATATTATGTATCACATGTCACTATATCATGTGATATGTGTGTATGTCTCCCATAACACTATATTATGTATCACTTGTCATTATATCATGTGATATGTGTGTATGTCTCTCATATCACTATATTATGTGTCTCAGCAAACTATATTTCATGTTTGGTATAATGATATTAGGAGTCCAGAACTATGATATTATGTCCGTTCTTTATCAAGTTAACACTACTGGTTATTAATTAAATTTACTTCAATAACAGCCAATCGTATCACTTTCCCAGCCCTAACCCCATCATCACATGACCACTACACGTCGCATTTACAAATCAGCCATAGGAACGATTTAGCTTAAAACAGAAGAAAACAAACATCAGTAACATCTTAGGCTTCTGTCTAAATATGTACAGCTAAGATCATGAAGTGACGATGATAAGCAATTGTCATTAATTTGTATAGAAATTAACATATCTCAGCTTCACGGTAAAGCATTGATGTTAAATTAATAAGCAGAGATCAATATAGTTATTAGTGTGAGCTGTCCAAAATTAAACGGCTAGGAAAAATAAATTATGATCAGAGCACAAAAGCAACAGCATGATTGGATAAATAGTGAATTGGTCTTTTTGTTAGAATAGGCATTTAACACAGGCACACACTAATTACCCTATCAGTAATAGTGTGTGTCTGCACGTGTGTGTGTGTGTGTGTGTACATACTTTAGAGCTTTGCGGAGATTCTCCACCTGTAGCTGACTGAGTCGCAGTTCGTCTTCCAGAAGCATTATCCGCCTGTCACGTTCAGTCACCTGCTGGTGAAGTGAGAAGACGTGCTCCTCCAGATTTTCACATAATGCCTGTAACCAAAATTAAATAACATTATATTATTACTGATATCAGAAATGTACACGTATGATGTGGTATTTGGATATTTGAATGTTTTATAGCCACTTTCACGCAGAAACTAGGCTAATTGTACTGAGTGATCTCCAAAGGTAATGAGGCGAAGTAAAATATGATACACCCTTCAGACATGCCTACGCCAAGATTTGAACTCAGTTGGTTGAGATCTGTGGCCAACCACACTACAAGTTAGACCATGGAGGTGCCCTGTATGATGTGGTAACAGAGATGGTTGTAGACCTGACAACTAGCCAATCAAAGGTAATTTGTTTGATACCTTATATAATAATAATGATGTGTGGTATTTATATGCGAGAAAATGGTGAAAAGTACGACTGTCCCTCCCTCAATATTACGGCACAAGAAAATATCTGGGAAACTTCAGACATCACATAAGATAATCAGTGAAATTGATGAGTGTTATGTATTTTGTAACATAGGTTTAATTACTGTTTCTAATTAATTGTCTAGATCTTATACAATGCACTGATACTACAGGACTGATACTACTGCATAGTAAAACCTCCAATATCAGATACCAAAAACTCAGGTACAGTCTGGTCCCATTATAATGTGGTTTAGTATAATGCAGAGGGCAGCTTGGTTCCTGTTTTTTGATGATTGATGTTTTACAGCCATTTTTGTGCACATGGTAGGCTAAATGGGTCGAGTGATCTCCAAAGGTAATGAAGTGAAGTCAAAGATGAAACACCCTTCAGATGTGCCCATGGCAAGATTCGAACTCAGGTGGTAGTGATCTGTAATCCAATTTACTACCAGTTAGACCAGACGAATCCGTTTTTTTGAATAAAAGATACAGTTATAGCACACCCTACATCATTAATTGGTTACAAAAGCAGTGAATTAAACCAGAAATAATGACTTAAAATTTTACTGTATATATATATATATATATATATATATTGTTGTTGTTATGTGTTTAATGTGTTTTTATTGTATATTAAATTGTTTTTTAGCTTCTTTTATCCTTTACTGTTAATTTATTCATTTTATGTCTTTTTATTAAGTGAAGTAACATTGGACATAATAAAATTTGCAGAACTGAAATTTACTTTAGAAAAGTGGCATAAAGGCGAATGTTTTTTTTATTTTCAAGTTTAATTCACTGAAAATATCTAATTACCAAGTTTATCAGGTAATTGACATATGCTAGAGTAGTTAACATTTAATTGAAGATTGATTACATATCAGAACAAACACACATTCATGGGGATGGTTTCACTCATTCAATTGGCCATTCACCCCAATTGGCACTCCACAGAAGCAAAATATGCTGCAATAACAGCACCTCAGAATTAAATATTTGTGAGAGAGAGCTGATTGAGGATATTGTGTGCTTCGATCTTGGTGTCATTGAATTTGTGTAGCAAACTCATCTGAGAAACATGTTTTTTCTCAAAGGCAAATTATTCAATTGATTATTGTATACGATAATTGTGAACATTACCCGAATGAACAAATAAAAGGATGGACCTATTTTTACATGTCACAGAATATACGACGGGAGTAAACGTCCACCTAATGACCACTGATAGCAGTGTATGAATACAAGCAGCATTTCATGTTTTCAACATGGTAACACCAGCCTTAGGCATATTATATGGTTGTCAAATCATCATTCCAAAGTGGTTACAAACATTTATGTGGCACCATTTAGCCAACATGAAAATACAACATACTGATCGACTTTTCTAAATTATGGGATGCTGTTGTTATTTTCATGATCTCAAATGGAGAAAATACATCATGAAATGGACTGACAAATAAGTGATGTCAGTTAGACCTAGACTATACCACTGTCCAGTATACCTGTCTCTAGTTCTACCATTAAGGTACACAGATCCTTCACCTGAAGACAACAGTTGCTTAGCATGGACCACTAATAGTGTGGTCTATGTCTACATGGAGTCTGGTTACCATATTATAATAGGACCAGACTGTACACTGAACACTGGATATTACTTACAAAAACGTAACCTTAAGAACATGTGGGTCTTAGGGCTATTCCACTTATAACTATATGGAGGTCATGGGGAGCAATTTTATTAATAATACATGGGTGATGGGGTCTGTGCAATAGAAAAATTATGGATGGTGGCTAGACTAAATAAATAATAACTATTGTTGGTCAGTTTTGTGCAAATCTATGTATGGTGGTAGGTGGATGTCAGGAATTTGAACACTGTATATTTTATGTAGAATCACACAGATATGAATCTTATCGGAGATAATGTAACAGTTTAATTCCAAAAAGCATCATTTTAATTTTGTCAATTTCATCGTGAACGGTAGTTACATCTGACATGTGTGCAATAAATGTTTGTGGTATGCTATAGCCAGGGAAAGGATTGATCAAATCTATGAAATAATTTGGTGTAATTTGAGACTTCCCACTGTGAACACTCCTTTAATTAAGTTTACACTGGTGGCATAAATATAGACTTTTATGCATCTTCATAATAATTTAAGATCTCGGGTATTAACTGCATCTACGTGGTGAATTATTATCGTGTGAACACAATATTATTATTTTGTTGTCCACAGTGAAACCTGGTGTAAAGATATCTAGTGTCCCCCAAGATGATTTTTATTCCCCAGATATGTCTGAATCTAATGGCATCAAGACCACAGTGTTTTGCCTAGTCAGATATTTTATCCTGATGTTTGAGGCCACGTAGTCCACTTGGATGTTGCGTACTATCATAATTTATGATGGGGACACTATAATGCCCAAAGCTAAAATAGGCTATTCTTCCAGGGGACAATATATCCTTAGACTTCGGTTTGTAGGTATACAACAAATCACTAATTAAAACACAATCTAGGATGAATATTATCAGAAATGCATACTTCTAGAAAGCTAACAGATCATGCAAATAAAAGATATTTTAATATTAGCACACTGCCATAAAGTGTATTAATCTGAAAAATGTATTATAACTAACTTTGTACATGGATACAAAATGAGACTACTTGATAAAACAGGAACATTTCATATACAGATGCCATATTTAATGGTAATATTAAATTTTAAATTATGGGTGGTTGGGTGTAATAAAAAATTAAAAACTTGGGTGGTGGGTCTAGAAAAAATAATAATTTGTGTGTTATGGGGGTAAAAAAGGTGCCTCCTGGAATAGCCCTTAAGAACAATTTTTTTTAAAAATGAGATGACATAGTTCTGGTATATTATATGTATAAGGTGAGACATAGTACCCATATATTGCTAGTAGCACTCATATCAAGTAATTGTGTTGTGTATCTCTTCTCTCATTAGTACAGTCTGCTGTGTGTGCATTATAGATCGATAACTGTTTATGACAACCTCGCTCAGTACAGGTCTGATCCTAGAGAACAGCGATGAGTGCACTGCGTCATAAGACTCCAGGCCAGGGTTGAAATCAAGATACCGGGTGTGGTTAGCACCGAGGCTAAACTCACCGACCCATCCCCTGACCCACTCTCTTACTCACCAAACATTCTACAGAAAGACCACCGGGACCAAAACTATAATGTTTTATTAAACAGCAGACCTAGTATAAACAAAGGTTTGTTGGTCTGTACTATTTACTAGACCTCAAAATAATGGCCGTTAGACCAAATTATAGTTATCATCGACCTTAGTTAATTTTGCCATCAATCATCAATAAAGTGGAACATAACACATATATCAGTATCCATGTTGGTGTGTGTGTGTTTGTGTGTGTGTGTGGGGGTTATGTTACAGTCCATGGGAGTGTTTATATGTGTCACTGTAACAGGATGATGACCACATTTATAATATAAATGAACAAAACATCTAGATGATAGTACTAGTAGTGTCATAGAGATGTTAACTTTAGCTGGTTGATCCACTACTTTAATATTGTACAGAAAATTACAATAATGCACAGCGTAGTAGCTAAAGTAGCTAGATCTGCTCCGGAACTACTTAGTACATCATCGGTAAAACAGGATATGCTCTAAAGTATTCTTATACTAATTATGCGGATGTGGTTTCCTTTGATACAATCATACGTGTTTATGTACTCTAAGGTCTTCATAACACGATTTTAATGTTTGTTGTGTCGGTTTCATTGCACACACACACACACACACACACACACACAAACAGTGACCATGTCAAAGTGTAAGGAGAAGTTAGTACAGAAGAGTCACATCTGCTATAAAACTGAAATCACATTTAACATTTTCTGAAGAAACATGAGTAAACTAACTTCAGGTTCAACATCATTGAAGCCAAAAATTAAGATACTTACTAAATACGTCTAATAAAAATATTCACTGAATATAATGCCAAGAACGCAATCAGATCATAAAGATATTATAAAAAAAGAGGCACAGCCACCTGAATACACAATACATAATCCACCCATAAACAGGATGGACATATTGCAGTTATGTATATAGATGAATGGATGGATGGATAGGTAAATTGTTAGGTAGTTAGTTAATTAGATAGATAGTTAGGTAGAGAGGTGAACTTTGATAGCCAATGGCACATATTTTGGATGAATGAACCCCCCCCCCCCAACAAATGGTATATGGTGATGAAGCACATACCAAAGAACATCTTAAGTACATCTCTAGTGAAATTATTAAATATTAATAAACTAGAAAATTGATATTAATGAACATCTAGCAACATAAATGTATAATAATGTTTAAATTAACCAACAGCAGGAACTATTATAATTGTTCAGTTATAACAATGCTATCATCACATACCCTGCTCTCTTCTAAACTGTCATGTGGTCCTGGTGGCTCATCAAAACAGAAAAATTCACGTACTGGTTGGCTGTAAGAGGAAATAACATGGGAGTATGTATTAGTATGTATTTATATGCATGTGCCATAATTTCATTACTGGCTTAGTACCTCAGTAGCCTGTCAACTGTGTTCTTACTCTGGCTAAAATTTACTATAATCCCTCCATCCCTCCCTCCACACACACAAACTGACCTGTTACAAACATCTCGGTTTCCAACCAGATTATTAAGAAATGCCTGTAATCCAATCATACGGTCTTCAAGAAAGTTCTTGTCATAGTTGTCTCCAAACCATTTCTTTGGAGGCAGAGCGAGACGAAAATGTGGAAATACCTCCTTTAACTGAGAGATGGAACAAATTATAGAATTATTTGTAGGCTATAATAAACAACAAAAAAACAATATTGAAATAATATTTAATATTATCAATATAAGTGATCACTCTAGCTATATATATATATATATATATATATATATATATATATATATATATATATATAAACATTTGGTGAATCTGGTAGCTTATAGTATTAATTTATACTGCTGTGTGGCCAAATAATTAATTCTGGATATGAATTTAGCTACTTATTACACGGTGTCACAGAAACTGGACAAAATGAAGGTCACCAGGAAGTATTACGAGGATGTAATGACAGTAGTATACATGAAACCATAGTTAGCTACATATGTCAAAAACTAATGACATTGCATATGTCACAGCATGTAAATATACACATAGAGTGAGCGCATGCACACGCAACTAAAATACACATAAACAAAGATACAATGAGATGTTATAAAATACAGCTTACATAGTCAAAAACTAATGACTATTTGAATATTTCACAGCATGTAAATATACCATAGAGTGAGCGCATGCACACGCAACTAAAATACACATAAACAAAGATACAATGAGATGTTATAAAATACAGCTTACACAGACAACAACAAATCACTATTTGTAAGTATCTCATGGTAGTTAGTTACCTGCTTGTTGAGATGATCAAAGTCGGAGTATCTTCTGAAGATGAACCAGACATCATCAGGGCCACGACTGACCTGGATCTTAAATACCTGAAAGAAATCATCACCACCATCATCATCCATCATATCGAGCATCAACCAGACAGCTAAAATTTTCCTTCATTTAAACTTGTGTACATTCTAATATGAAAATGTGTACCTTTAAAACAACAGACGTTAAATACTGGTACACAAGTGTCAACATCATCTGAGCAACGTTTATTGTCAACAAAAATAGGTATAAAAGAAATGTTCAAATGCTAATCCCTTTAGGATGATTAAACATTTGCGCAACAATATTCTTTTTACCGACTCTATCATATTATGTGTGTCCAAAAAATATAACTAACTATTTATTTAAATTATACAACTTGACCTAACTAAGTGTCATACCAAGACTAAAGAGTAGTGGTAATATTATGAGGGCATATTTATTGTTTATATATATATATATATATATATATATATATATATATATATATATGGAGAGAGAGAGATGGAGTGAGAGAGGAAGAGAGATAGAGCTAATTTTGAGCTGTCAGATGATAATTGATGTTTTACGGCCACTTTTGTGCACATGGTAGGCTAAATGGGCCGATTGACCTCCAAATGTAATGAAGTGAAGTCAAAACAACTTTCAGATATGCCCATGCCGAGATTCGAACACGGGTGGTAGTGATCTCTGGTCCAACACGCTACCACTAGACCACGGAAGCGCCCCTTTGAGCTGTCAGATGGCTATATACATATTTATATATATATATATATTACATTAGGTAAAAAAAAATTATTCCTGTATCTAATGAACAGGTGGATAAGATCATCTTGTTGCTACCTGAGGGTTATTGTTATAATAAATATTGTTACTATTCCAGATGGATGCTGGTTTGATGTAGATCCTTCCATTATTTCTAGAATCAGTTTGTAACATTTTCCAACCATTCTTACTAATTTTTCAAATTGACCTTTGTCTAACTTGATTTGAAAGACTCCTGTTTCTTAAACAATTCTCGAATCTACTCTTCACACTCTGGAATCTAATCTTCAGACTCAATCTTAATCTTATGTCATATAAAGACCAAATATTTCAAGTCAAACGAGCAGCTGTGAAACTCTTACCTCAGTGACACCCATTGTCTGAACAGGAAACGACACACACTGGATCCATCATAACCATATGGATTAGATATTACAGAATATATCAGTAGATGGAATAAATACGAACACGGAAGAGATGATTTTTTTACAACACAACATCTGCTTTAATACATAGTTGAATATTAGATTATCATTATAGTTGTGGATTACAGCTAGTCCGTTCTCTACCTAATGCCTTCACTGAGCTGTCTTATTCACAGTTTTCTGGGAGACCTATGAAGTGGAGTTATCTAACACTAACAGTGATATCAACATATTAAATAATTCTTAAATGTATAATTTGACACAGAGCTCCTCCTAGTGTATGTATGCTCTAAATGTACCACCTGAATCTCCCACTGTAGTTAATCGATAGAAATAGTACATCATACATACATAATAATTATAATAATAATTCACATAAAGTATAGCCTCTAAACATACAAACAACTGAGACCATTCCTGTGTGCTTTAAAAAGAGACGATAATATTACAACAAAAGGACTTCACAGAAAACAAACTAATCAGACAAAATAAAGATTGTGTTTAGAAGTCTTTTATACTCTACTGATGATCCCTATTGGTGTGTTTCTGAGGCTGAACAGCACTAATTATGGGACATTCATTCTCCAACATTTTCAACGAATTACTGCCATATGGTCATATTTAATATGTTTACGCTGTGAATTGGCTATGGTCAAGTTCATTTTACTTGTGTTTCAGTGTGAGTATGTGTGTTGGTGCGTGCCCATACATCTTGGCAAAACGTCACACATTCTGATTCTGTATAAAGGAAAGTCCAGACCCCCCTGGATTTATCACACACTTGACCACTACAACCAAGCTGTAGGATCTGACACACACACACACACACACACACACATTGATTCTAAATGCCAACCTCAAGTGACACATATTACACAAGGGTTCAATAATGGCTGACCTTTCTGATGCCCCAAATGGCCAACGTTCTAGGGCTTCAACACAAACGTTGGTGTACCTGACTGCCTCAATATAAACATGGTTATCGTATCACCGCCCCTCCCCACTCCACTCAGTCATATACAGAGACGGTCAAACCCATCATAAAGGTCAGAACCTGTATGAAGTGGACTGACAAGGGGATATATTGGTTTAGACAATACACAGGATGTCAGCTTATAGTTAAACATTGACAGTGCTATTGAATAGGACCCCTGTGTAATCTGCTACTGTATATTGTAACACAGGAAACAGAATTACCGCCAACTGGACATTAAAATAGCCATCTTAATGATAAATGAAACATTATGGCAGATGGTCACAGAATGTATGTACATGTGGATGTGTGTGTTTCTCTACTATAGTATATGTATGTAAAACACACGCACACACACACACGCGCGTTAATGTTCTAGATTGTATTACTAGTGCTAAATAGAAACTTGTGTTGAAACCATATCCTTAAGGATATAGGTTACAACACATTTAACAAAACTGTAAACTGCAATATATTAAAACAAACTCACATATAATTATATGTGGTTTATAAAAGAAATACAATTTGGTTAATAATACTCTGGAGTAAGTAGGTAGAAACAAATAAATATGATGACAGTCTTTTTAAATGAAACAAACATTCTCCAGGAAGAGCAGTTTAAAACATAAACAAATAATCTATTTCATTGTACGTTGGAGACAGAGAATAACAAATAAATGAACTTCAATAACATGACCAAGGAACTAAATGACTTAATGTACAAAAAATACTTCCATGTGAAAGTAGTAATCAATCCGGGTCAGTAAAAGGTCAAGCTCCACTCTGAGCCATCAACAGTCACGTGCAGCTGCACACTGACCACAAAGAAGTCTAAAGAATGGCTGAGAGAAACTAAGGCGGATCTGATTCATCATGTCCATAGTCTACTGGTTCTAATTCTATCTAATTGACAGTTTCCTGTGCACAGTATTCAGAGTTAGAAATATGCACACAAATGGCTGAATTTTAATACAAATTCAAATTATTTAGCAGGCCATATATCTCAAATAAAATCCAAAATTGACAATTTGTGTTAGTAAAATGTGCAATCTAGATTTGTATAATGTAGATAAATAAACAGTTAATAAAGATGTATATACATCATTCCTAAATGGAACATATTTTACACTGAAATAATAAAATCGCAAATTGTTTGTTTTATCAGCCATCAAGGCAAATAATAAATTTCATAGCCTTTCATTCATCACCGAGCTGTGTATGTAGATATTGATTGCGCTGTTCACCTGTTTCACACAGACCAATGACATGTGGCTGATGTCTAAATATCTACACCTACAGTCATGATCACGAGTGTCTTTCACTCTTTGTTCTACCCCACCAATAACAGATGACGTCAGATCAGATGATGATGATTCGTCAAAATGGACTCATCGTACTGCTACTCTAGCACTTACTACAGTTACTAACTAGATTGTGATATCTCATCACTGTTAGTGACTGCAGCCAATCTCTATCCTCATAAAGACAACAAAACATGGACGTGTAACATTTAATCATGCAACCTTATTAGCAGTGGGTAGAAACAAGGTAAATAATTTATTACGTTAACAAAAAAAGAGTGTATACACATTTATGATTTCTCAGTGACATCATATGATGTCACTGAGAAATCCTAAATGTTTATATCACTATACATGATGTCACTGAGAAATCCTAAATGTGTATATCACTATACGGATAATGCCATTCCTTTTAAGAGAATAACTGGTTTTTTTTAGAATCATCTTCAAAAATAATTATATTATTTGCTGCACAAGATTATATAACACAGAACAGTGGAATATTAAAGACATTGTCTTTTCGAGCTATACTCAATGAATGAACTGCTGATATTTAACAAGCATTAAATATCCACCAATCTTTAGGCTGTATAACATTTTTAACAAAATTAGTGACTTTCATATACCGGTACCAAGCCACCCATATTCAGAAATCAGAACAAGCTACACGAGTCTGGCACTCCCGACACACACTGTTAATATATAATAGTATATGAGTAATGTTCAGTGATGACAATATCTTGGTGTATGCTATGTTATTTCTCCCCGTTCCTCATAATTACTCATTTCACATCATTCTTCCATACAAGGTGAGATAAGAAAGTAAAATAAGAAAACTTTAAATTATCTTCATTTCTTATCATCATTATTCTCTGTACTTCATCAGAATTTCCTGCTCTTTGCATATATATGTTATTACTAGTTAACAAATCTGCTGCATCACAAACAATATATCCTAAACAAGTGATCTGACATATATACATATTAGTGTTCAAATGGTCTAGAAAAGCTAACTACCAAAGAAAGAGAGAGAAGTGAGAGAACTTCCATTTAAGAAGTTAATAAATGAGCTCTTTATCATCTTTCTTATCTCTATCATTAGCCAGCTATTTATGAGGAAAAAAATTTGAATGGATTTTATGAGGATCGATCATGTATTAGTTTAAGGAGGAATTTATCCATAAATAGACCAGCATATTTTGTAAACACACACATACAGAGAGAGAGAGAGAGAGAGAGAGAGAGAGACCATCAAGAGCATAATATCATCCTATTTTCCCCCTAAACAGTACCATTAGCAAAAAAGAAGACTATCAGTGAGCCAAGGTTTACCAGTCACAAAAATAACAGAAGCCAAATTCTAATACTATAGTTAATAGTATTAGTAATACTAGCAGTCATAATCTATTCAACAAATAACAATCACTGTAAATTAAATACAGTTCTCAGCCTCATTCAGATCATGGTAAAAGGGGGTATCCTGCCAAAGGAAAAAAACAGTCTGGACAACCAACAATAGACGCTTTCTTCCAATAAGATGATCTTGCATAAATATCATACATAGCCTATAATACTAGTTGGTCTGTGGCTTAAAGATTACTAGGTCAGAATGACTTTACCAGTACATAGACTAGCAGACAGTTCCATCTTGCATATATATATATATATATATAT
Source organism: Paralvinella palmiformis (assembly GCA_025642065.1). NCBI lineage: Eukaryota > Metazoa > Annelida > Polychaeta > Terebellida > Alvinellidae > Paralvinella > Paralvinella palmiformis. The sequence goes on from JAODUP010000234.1 coordinate 358,843, forward strand.
ATATATATATATATAACATGGCTATGTATGTGTACATATGGGCAAGGTTGTCAATTTCATTCCAAATAAACTTACTTTCCACAAGACTGGAAAATTGTAGCAATTACTATGACATAAATTAAAGGCCAATTAAATGCTCCTATCTTGCAACAAAATGTACACAAAACTACTCAACTGTCATCAGAGTATTTTCGTCCCATTCAAACTAAACTTTACAAAAGCCGCTCAGTTTGTCATACATTATTATTGTTTTCTCTCATGAAATAAACTGGTAATGCATAACCACATTTGTCTGATAAAATCATTATGCTCTATATATATATATGTGTGTGTGCTATCAGACAATTAAATAGAAATATCACGTAAAATAAAATTCTAACTTCTGGTCTTGCAGTAGCTATATAGTGTATACAGATATGTTAATTTTATATGGCCGAAATGGCAGTTATTTTACTTGGCTGGTTAATTCAAATGAGGGAGACGGATAAGGTCCGTAATTTTCCACTTCACCACCAGGACTAATACTAAACAGATTTAGAATTTACAACAGATGGCATATTCAGTGGAGAAAACCTTTCCAGATGTCCTGACTAGATAAAAAAACAAACTCCTCTTACTATAGTCCCATGGCCGGGATTCAAACCTACGACCTCCTATACACCATGAGTAAGAAGTCCCATGCACTAACCTATGAGGCCAAAGAGGTGGCATGAGAAACAACTAATTTTTACATGTTAGTATGTAAGTTCTGGTGTATATTCTGTTATTCATATGGGAAACAATGAATATACACATGTTTTCTAATCATCTAGATCTATATATGTAGTTCTTAACATTTACAGTAAAACGAGAGATAACCGAGTATTTTTATCTCACAACAAATCACATTGATAACTAACAGTAATAAAACAATAAAGAGTATTTTCCAGTTCAAGGAATACAGACAGTGCTCATCTTTTTTTAAACACCGATGTGGATTACGGCCAAGAGAGTTATCCTATTACTAGTATTAGACGGGGGTCTTGGGTGCATATCATTTAGAACAGATATAAAGTAAAAAATATCTTCAGCGCTATACTGAAGTACTCTAAACAAAAACATCTAACATTTATAATAAGATACTTCTAGGTTAGTCATCCACCCAACTGATTTGATAAAAATGTCAATCATAAATAATAAAGGTCAGACAGATGACTATCTTAGACGTTGGCACTGTACTGGCAGTAAGTATCAGTGTTTTCCAGACAACCTTGCAAAGGGGATCATAAGGGCGCCTCCATGGCCTATCTGATAGCGCAGTTGGCCACAGATCTATAGCACTTGGGTTTAAACCCGGCAGGGGCTATGTCAGAGGGATGTTTCATCTTTCACTTTGCCTTTATTACATTTGAAGGTCCCTCGGCCCACTTAACATGCCTGGTTCACAAAAGTGGCGGTAAAAAGAAACAGTTATATTTTATTTTGCAACCAGTTAGGTCATAAACAGCCAAAAAATACTTACTGAAAACCTGGATCGTTCTTCCATCACCTCATAACCCAGTATAGGTACAGAGATGTGGCCTGGCTCTAACTCCTCCCTCTCCACGTCGCTGGAGATAGATAAAGTTGCTATAGACACACTGTCTGTATCCATGGTTACTGAACTACCGGATGTATCCAATGATGAGACGTTCAGTTCTGGAACAAGATGCTGCATGGGTGTCCTACTGTTGTGACAATCCGGAAGCGGCGTACTGCTCTGTCGGGTGTTGTCCTCGTGGATCGTGTTGCCATGGCTACATGTGCTAGGCATTGGCATGGTAACTGTAGAATCCTGAACACTACAGCTGCTTGAAGCTACATCCAGACGTGATGCCATGATAGTATTGGAAAAGACTTCTTCAATATTTGTTGTATTTTCTTACTCTGTGAAGTCAAAGTGGAGTGATTGTGAGCATGCTCTACGACCTACCATCTGAAACAATCAATGGCAATTAATTATCAATGTGTACTTTAAGGAACTGAACACTTGACTGGGTCAAATACATCAGAGATATCTGTCTCATCTTTGAACTGGCTGCAACTACAGCTCACTCACTCTTTCCCTCCTCCTCCTCCCTCTCTCTCTCTCTCTCTCTCTCATATATATATATATATATATATATCCACACACACACACACACTAATTGATAATGACCATAAACTACATGTATTAGAAGAAGAAGAAAAACATCTCTCTCTCAATCTCTCTATGTTGTGTGTGACACTACTGCAGCATTAATATTACTAACATAATAAATAGAAGAATGTAGACATTTGGTGCCTATCATCTAAGCTCTATGACTATGCGGCTTATAAATGTGCATTTGGCTGACATAGTCATAAAATAACACTATAACAAACAACTGGTCATTACACTCTGGCTGTAAATGACATCACAAAAATAATGCCATCAGATATAATTATCACCATGAATGACTTCATGACCGAAGGCAAATAAAAATGATTATTTCGATACTGATAATATTAAATCCAGATCTTGGAGATGTTTCAAACAAAACATGTCAATGTATAGAAATTTATCTGATTATGATATATATATATATATAAAGCCTATTTTGATCATCACAGAACTTAGAGACCCCATTGTTTATGCCTTAGAACAAGTTATCATACTAGCATCAAATATATATATATATATATATATATGCTGCACATAAAAATGAACACTTTTGTGAAAATGCCTATTGAAAATGATGAATATGCATTATGACTAAGTTAAAACAAAGACTTGGTGAAACAAAATGTATAATTCTGTTTCTAAAGATATCAGATAAAATCCACCCAAAAATAATTTCTCTCTCTGGGTGATTCTGATAAAGATCTTGTTTACAGGTTAGTTTGATAGAATTTAGAAAGTGTTACACCTAACTTTAGTAAACAACTTATTGAAGTTATTACTCCGTTTCGTATTTATTTTATCAACTAGGAATGGCATTTGTATTCTTACTGATATTAAATTACTTTCAATGTTTGAAAACATGGAGACACAGCATTTAGGTACAGTCTCACAGTCTGATAATTTGGCTTTAAAATATTATAATATTTAAAGAACCTTCACACACATGCATTTAGACATTGCACATTCCCTCTTTGGCAGACCCAGATATTTCAACAGAATCTTACATGTTTTTATACAGAAGAATATTTTCGGTGGTATTGTGTGCAATATGGCTGGATTTTCCAAGAATAAATGGTAAGTTTGAAATTTAGTTGAGCTACTAATGCCGAACTATTGTAAAATAAAGGTTAAACGAATGTTTTAGCAGCTGAATACTAATGACTTAACGGGGCAATTTTACTCTTTGAATAGTTCATGGTAAACTATATTTATTGATTTAACACTTGTCAATAGGGAAAAATCAACTTGATTAATGAACAAATGGCAAATATCTAGCATTTTCCCTCTCTATGACATGTTATGCACTTTGCAATTAAGATCACCTATGTACTTAGTGACATCTGGCCTCAAAAATGCATGGCACCAGATGGTAAGAGAGTTACATTATATATATTATATATATATATATACTAAATATAATGCTCAGATTCTGCAACATGGTTTCTTAGGCATATGCCACCATCATTTACTTGATACATAAAAACTGTACAATATGGTAGCATAAACCTGTTACAGATATTCAACTAAAGCTACACCATAACATAAACAGATTTCTTTAAAAAAGTATAATGCCTTATCCAGCATTACACAGCTGTATCCAACTGCGCACTAAATAACATTTCAGTGCATGTTTTGCAATGACTCACATGCTGTACTGGGCAGACCTAGAAAGCTGCTAGTTAATTTAATTAAAATTCAAACAAATAGATAGTGTGTGTATAACTATGAGTGGAATATTTGGTGAGAGGATAATAAACAATTTTAATAACAATAAATAATACAAACATGGAAATAAAACCTTCAATTTTGTAAAAGATTATGTCAATTTGTAGACCTAAATTCTTTTTTTTTAAAGCCTACCCACTCAAAACCTATTTTATTAGAATAGATAGTTTCAGGTTTAATGTGATAACAAAAACTCCACAGTTCAATATAACAACATTAAATATAATATAAGGTGTATGATATGGCTAGTATTATAGTTTACCAATTATTAATATTAACAGTAACCTATTTTCAGTGTTAACATTTACCACTACCACTATTGCTACAACTGTTTAGTCTATTGTATGCCAGTTATTATTTTTTATCTACTAGATTATCATGTGTGTTGTACGTTTTAAAGAACCGATTACTTCACAAATTATTGTGTTTAGTGTAGCTAAAGTATTAATCACAACAAAACATTGTAATATGGATTATGGTGCTAGCTAAATCAGTATATGCCAAAACTGGCATCAAAGAACCTCGGACAACCTCTCACAAACAAAACACTGAACTATGACTATGTCTTAGAACTTATTTAAAAACACACACACACTCACGTCATGGCCCAATCTCAACTGTCAGACTCAGTAAAAAAAACTAGCACAAATGACACAAATCTACTTTATCATGATGACCTGAGCCTAGATCAGATCAACGACTCTATTGACTGATGATTAATAATAATACCAACACGCCATTATCTATATCCGACATAATAAACATAAACACAGTTAGAACTAACTATTATATAATATATCAGAAACAATAAACAGAGTCTACGCTGCCACAATAGTTGAATAGATCAAACGAACGTTTGCTTTGAAACAGCTGTTATGACTTAATACGCCTACGAGGGTCGTTGTTCACTTGTTGCCAGAAAATCACCACTTACCTGGCTGTCTTCTGTGGCAACTGTGACGATGAGTACCGCTAAATAATATTTATATCTTGATAAAAGATGTTCATACGCAGGTGTCATGAGTCATACACCGTACAGCTGACTTTTGTTGGCAATTTGCCGACTGTTTAACGAACGCTGCCTCCTCCACGGAGCGACACCTGTCGAATGTGTTTATAAACGGATTTAGTAAAACATGGCCGCCGCTGGTAGTTTGTTAAGTGTTCACACGAATAGGAGACAACGATTATTACATTAAAAAACTAAAAATTTGATTCATTTAATATAATAAGCACTGACTTAGTATAATTTAGCCTTCATATCTCCTTCAGTTCTTTGGTGACCTAGCAAGTTTGATCCCGTAGACTGAAACGGTCGAAAAACTTTCAGGCAAATTCAGAGAATGAGAGATTAATTTCTCGGCTCACAAGATCCTGGGTGGTTGACCACGTTAAATTTCGCTACCGTCTTCATTGAATTAATTAATTAATAGGGAGGACGTGAAATATCCCCTCTGTATATAATACACCCTCGGGCTCGGCGAATTTCGGCTGCATCTTTTCTGTGTGGTGGGAGAAGAGATATGAGCAGCCGTTCATTAAAAGGTACCACACTTGTGACACTGGAAATGAGTGTTCGCACTTTTATCTGTTTATGCGCTATCTCTGTTTCATTATCAAAGATTCTGAAACGAAGAATCCAATCTACTCTAATACACTGGAATTTGTTGCATTATGATTTATATGCGATGAGTTTTAACTTTAAACGTCTCCTTCACTGACTATTATTGATTCAACACCGAAGCAAAAGGGATCTGTCATTTATTACAAAAATTATCACTGTAAAATCAGAAACCCATTTAAAAGAGCACCTCGTGTATTTGAGTAAAAGTAGTAGTTTCAAATACGTACGTATGCCATAAGAATTATAAGTTAAATATAATTTTCATTTGTACGTTATGATGTAACATACCTTCTTGACTATTTTCTAAAGCTATATATATATATATATATATATATATATATATTGTGTGTGTGCAGGGGTGACTGAACTTGTTTAAGTAAGCCCCTTCAAAACTACTTGAGTAGAAGTAAATGCAAGCTTGGAAATATCTACTTAAGTTAAAAGTAAAACTACTTTCTAACAGTAACTGAAGTAAATCTAGAAGTAAAAGTAGAAGATAAAATTTATTGTAACACAAATATGATAATTAAATACACAATGCACGAGAGTGAACAAAATTAATTGAGTCCACAAACTTGCGTATGTGCTACCCTTGTTCAACTTCAGCAAAAACATATTCTCAATGTTAGTGTCGCCCAGCTGCACTGAACCAGAGAGCTTAAATATAGAGAGGTGTTACTCTTGCTGCACCATGTCGAATTTTGAACCAGTGGAGCCTCCAGCGACCGGAGGTAGTTCTCAGATAAACAAAAGCACTCTGGTTGTCCACATGTGATCGTGTACATGTGTGCGATGGTTGAAATGAATTGCTAATACTAGTACTATATGTTACATGATCACATACACTTTTATTAATAAACACTTTAATTGTGCACACATGATATTGAAGGAAACGAAGCTCTTAAACTGTAAATAAATAATTAAGTGATTTCACAGCCCAGTCACTTAATTAATTAATAGCCTACAATTTGCATCACTTGACAGCTGATTAGAAAATAATTGAACGTGGTTTAGGTTATTTCACAGCTTTGTGTGTGGAAGGCGTAGTTTTTTAAATGAAAACAGTTAGGTATATATGAGGTAAATGCATACAAACATACTTTCATCATGTTAGTTTATCATAATCCAGAAATTTTTATTTATTTGGATATAGACATATAATTATATAAACAGCTATTATAACGCAACCATAACACAATTCACCATATATTCATCATGTCAGGTTATCATATATTAACTAAAAAAATCATAAGTTCATTTAAAGTCTACACCTCAATAATATAGACCAATATGGGCCTGCTCAGCTGAGAACAAAGAATATACATGGAATATTAACAATGTTTATGTTTGCATTAACATTTTAGAGATAGAGAAATTAGTACTTTCATACAATAAGCGGCATCAAATCTCTTGTGCCACGGGTTCATCTATAGTTACAATCAGTCATTTGTTATCAAATGGACAGAATAACCCAAATTGCTTCCAGCTCTAAACAACCACTACTAAAAAAATATGACATTTAGTCCAGATCAGTGAACCGTTTAAAGTTAGACAGAATATACCCAGAGATGTAATAGACACATGCATTGACTACTGTAACAGATAACACCAGTAAATCTGTAACCAAGAGATTGGCCTGTTTACATGGTATCTCATCATCATAGAACTTCAAGGACTGAAACAGAACAATACCTTGTAAAATAATGACTTGAACCAAGTGCATACACAATGTATAAACACATGTTTTCCTTTTTTTCAAGTTGGTTATTTGATTTGATATGCATTTAAGTTATGAAGAGAAGTATACCAAGTAAACCACATGAGCTGAACATTCAAGTACTAATTCAGGTGCTGGTAATCCATTTTTGTATTAAGATATGAAATGGGCTGACAAAATTTCATGTGTTTGATGCCTTGTTTCTTATTTAATTAATATTATAATACCAATTTTCACCATTAATATTTATAAATATTAATTACCATCACAGCTGGCCCTGTCTCCTGTATATGTCTCCTATCTGTTAATACATTCCTCTTTGATTTCTGGATGCATGCGGTGGATTTGGTACATCAAAAATAGTTGGAATAGCATTCTAGATAAGTTGTCTGGTTCATGAATTCCGTTTCAGTGAATGCATATCATACATTCTACAATTAGTATTCAAGTAATTTAAATCTTTCCTCATCATATATCTGAACGATAACAATTAATAACCCATCTTTTACTTCTGTCAATAGAAAAAATAACAAAATGAATGTTTCTACCACTAGTTGAGATATTTTGTCTCGATGAATAGTCACTTGATGAGTGACCATGCAACGATTGCTATACCGTCATCAATTAATGACAATTTAAATTGATAATTTGCAGCAACTATATCAATTGTCTCTAAAAATCGTAGGCTATGTTATGATTAAATAAGTAACGAAAATATCGCCAAGTAAACGAAAGTAACGAAGTAAAACGTAGCGCTACCGCAAATAGAACTACTATAGCTTCGCTACAAGTAAAAGTAGTTTAAATGGGCCGAGCTAAATGGGCCGAGCGATCTCCGAAGGTAATGAGGCGAAGTGAAAGATGAAACACTTTTCTTATATAGCCCAGCTGGGATTTGAACCCAGGTGCTATGATCTGAGGCCAACCGCGCTACCAATTAGGTCACGTAGACGCCCATATAGGTCATTGAAATGTAATTCGTTGATTATATATATATATATATATATATATATATAATGCACTTGGTGGAGCACGTTACTAAAGCCAACACCTGAAAGTCTGTGTAATTGTATAAGTAATCTCATGTGAACATACTTGTTTTTAAACCAAAATAATAACATCATCAACCAGAAGTAGGGTACAGTCTTCACCACCTTGGTAAACAACATTTGGTTTAGGATAGCAGTAATAATAAAATAATTATTTATGTCTATATGTAAAGTGTAATGTTAAATGTTTTACAGCCATTTTGTGCGTATAGCAGGACAAATGGGCAGAATGACCTTCAAATATAATGAGACAAAGTAAAGGCCCTTCAGACCCAGCCTGGTCAGAGTTTTAAATTAGGTATGAGGAGAAGTATCAAGATCAACGAACATTTGAGACTCATTAAACATGTTGGCGGGACAATGGCCGAAATGGCAGTTTTAAAGTACAGCGTCTGAGGTTTGTTTGGGTATAAACATGTTTGTATACGTTAGTGAGTGAGTGAGTGGGTGAATGAATGAGTGAGTGAGTAATTGAATGGGTGTTCCTTTATCCTTGAGGCTGGTCAAGCTTAGGATATATGGCCGAGTGGTGACTGGGGGCAATATCTCACAAATATGAGTGTGCGCTTCAGTGGAATAATCTATATCCAGCTGGATTAAGTTTCACACCTGATATAACTAAAATTACAATCTGATGCATGCTCCTGAAGCATTTAAAAATATATGACAGCTCAAATTTCCTGAGAGGTGTATGTGTTGAACACGGCCGTACCCCCCCCTCCGATCGGTCACATAAATCTAGCTGGTATAAGTCAGGGTGGAGACATTAAAGCGAATCCAGTAGTTTTTCGGTCGCCAACGGAGAGTTCTAAGGTCACCAGAGATCGTGTGGACTTAAAGACACTGAGTGTGCTGAAAGGTTCTGTAAGAGATGATGCTTCTTGAGAGATACTTCACGAATCTCACACAACACGAGGATGGCGAGTCGGAAAGATGATGTGTATCTTATACTATCGTATCTCCAACGTACCAGAGATGGTACATCTGTAGACAAATACAGACACAAGAGGTGTCTTTAATACAATACCCCCATTACGCTGGCCGTTGAAGAAGCCGCCCAAAAGGTTTATAACCGTGAAGAAGCTAAATCGAACATAAAGGTAACTAAGGAATAATCTCGGTCTCCAAAAACTGTCAATCCTGAGAGATGCAACTTTGACCACAATGTGACACAGAAAAACCAGAGATGTTTGTTGTGAACCTCATGATCAGGTAAATAAACATCAAAATCTACTAAATTTAAATGTTCTGAAATTCTTACTTTTTATATCTGTTTTACGCCTTGGCTTATATTACACTATAGACAGAACTTGATTAGATATCGACTATATACTTCTTTAATATAATCGATACACGTACGGATATGATGTTATCATTGTATTTCATATGTTCTGCTGCAAAGTTCTTAGAAATAATACGTCATTATTATTAGGAACGCCGAAACATATTATTCTAAACGGTTCAATGTATATTCCCAGTTTTATTGTTGTTAATTGTCTTTGTTTTTAATGCTGTTGTTTGTGTTGTTGTTCTTGGCATTTGTTATTGTTGTTGTTAGACATATAGATAAAATGGCCTTGTTTTCGAAATCCTAAGGCAGATCCCAGAAGAAACATTATGACGTACTTCAGAAAAAAACAGAAATTAAGATTCTCATTTCACGACTAGACAAAAAGAAGTTTATGTTTAGTGGACAACGAATATCTTTGAAGTAGTCGAGAATGTTTGGCTAAAATACTAAAGGAAGACGGTTAATTATAACATTATTATACTGTATGGATAGATAACCAAATGAATAAACATAGTTTCAAAAAAGATAAGTTTCTTGTTTCCGTTCTTCATGGGACTTATTTAAAGGTAACGGGGAAAGAAATTTCACATTTCGAAGTAAATATAACGTAACATACAATTACTGTATTTCCTATCAGATGCACTACCACAATCAAAACAATACTAACCACCAGCTATCATATTTCCATTAAAATGTTCCCTAAATTCTTAATTGCCAAACTTTCACGAGTCATTGCTAGTGTGTACTACACTCACTAGGGATTATTCTGTGACGTCATCTTTGACAAACATCACGTAGTGACACATCATTGTTTACAAGCATCTTGTCCAGTTGACAGGCAAAATGTCAGATTCCGATGAAAAGTTTGACATTCTCATGGATATTAAGCCCTACAGCTTTGAACCACTCGCGAAAAAGGTCACAGATAGTAACTTAGTGTAAAATGAAGTATAATTGTGGTTTATCTGTTAAATAATAATGCTATCAGACACACATTACGGAATACTGAGTGGTTATTTAAGAATGACAAATTCGCAGTACTACTACTAATGATTCTGTCGCCAAATGATATTTTGCATTTAAAGATGGAGGATGCCTACTAGAGATGGCTCTGGGGTTCTGACCCCCTGAGAGATAGGGTTCCTGACTCTTGACCCCCCCCCCCCGTAGATCCACCACTGAAATTAGTGTGTATTTGTTTCAGTTGGTATCAGCTAAATTGATAAGTCAACACACTGGCCCTTGAATACGAATATTTAGCCTACCTTGTGCACAAACGTGGCCGTAAAACATCGAGCATGATATACCATCTGTGGATTACATACCCGTTTTCTATTCAGTTTCTCCATCAAACTGCTGATTCGTTTGCGTTTAGCATCACTCAGTTTGTCGAATATGGCTGGAATGTGATCTTCTGTGAGCCTGACACTCTGAATGTCAACTGATCGTGCCACAGACGGCGAAATAACGCACACACGTTCTTCAAAGCGCCCCACACCCTAGAGCTTGCTGTGACAATCTATCTTCCACTGCACTCTTCATGTTTCGCAGCCAATCTCGCAAACGAGCCTTGTTTTTGGGGAATTAATGCACATCCACAATCCACTGGGAGACTAATGTTGGAAACATTTTCCTGTGACTTTTAAATAAATTTCTCGAATTGTTTTATTGATTATTAATGTTGAATCCATGAATTAAATACTCTGTATGCGGTGGATTAAATCTAGAATGGTTACTATATTTAGCATAAAGGCTTTTCTGTGATCATCCACGCTCTTGATGCCCAGTTTATGAAATTACTGGAATCTGCAGGAGTCCCAACACACCGTTTCAGTACTAAATGTCGGAACACGGATCATGCTCCTTCGTAATTTGGATCCACCACGCCCACGTCATTAAGGCTACGGTGAATTCTGGATGTATCAGAGGAGAACATGTATCCATTCCAACAATCAGCATCATTCACATCGTTAGTCCATTTCAGTTCAGGAGAGTCCAATTTCCTCAAAAGCATAATAAGTTTGGCCATTTCTTCATGTGTATGCTCCAGATGGAAAAAAGGATTGTTTACCACGAAACAACTCCTAGCTGATTTTAATGACATCCAGTATAATGGTTGAAAATTAGTCTTTTGTATATCTACATGTGCTAACTTGAGGCTGTATCTGGATGTAATGTTCGAAGGGTAAAAATAAAATGACCCCCAAAAAAGACCCCCAAATAAATTTAACTATTTTATATTCTCGTAATCCAAGAACACAAAATGTAAACTTAGACATTAGCCTGAAATTATTATATATTTTTTATAGTAAATAGAGGGCAATATATATATATATATATATATATATATATATATATATATATATATATATATATATATCTTTATGAGTGTCAGCTTTCCTTGTAATAACTTATTAACTTTTATCACTGCCCAGTGAGGGATAGCAGCAACTATTAAGTTATACATATTTTAAGTCTATATCAGATATACCATTCCGCATTTGAATACTCAAGATGTCCACTCATTTATTTTAGATGTTAATGATAACTTTAATTTCCAAATATTTTAACCCTCAGTTGATATTTTGAGTGGAAATAATTTTCAAACTAATTATTACTAAGTGCATATAGTCATAACCCACGTATTTAGATACGTAACTGTATCTGAGCACATTTCAATGTAACTGCGCCTTATCTAGATTCATTCTAAATGTATCTGCCCCAGGTCTGGTTACAATACAAAGTATAAGACTATCAACTTACTCTGAGTATATCTGGAAAAATTATGATCGTGTTCTCAAATATATAATGTTCCTAGCAATTGAATTATCAATATTTAAAAAAATCTAAATCCTGCTGGGTATAAAATTATATGCCTATACCCGCTCACTTTGTAGATATTCGATTTCACCGTCAGAATGTCCCAATTTCTGGTGCATATATATATATATATATATATATATATATATATATGTGTGTGTGTGTGTGTGTGTGTGTGTGTGTACATGAACCTAATAATCCAACTTTTATTACCATATAACAACCGTATTAATATCATCTTTCTATCCAGCGATTAACAGTATAACTGAAGAATGTTTAAAATATAAGAAGAAGAAACAAAGATGAAGGATAACTCATTTTAATTAATATTTTAAATGTGCTGATTATTAGACGCTCAAAATGTGTTGGAGTCCGTCCTCAAAAACCCTCGCTATGTATACCTATTTAACATTCTTGATTGTATTTAAAAAGTGAGTTCTTGGAATTTCTCTGCTCCCGGATAAAGGTCAGTGTAGTTTGACCTATCATATTATTACTGCTGCTTTTACATAGTCCAAGTGAAGGTTCCATACACAATGGAAATAAAACGGACCAGATAGGCTTCTTGAATTGGATGCAGTCACCAGCAGAAATGGTACATAGAGACTGTAATGTTATAATATGTGGTGACTTAAATGACAGATCTGGTGTTTATGATGATCGATGTATCATTTATACACGATTTCGACTGATACCCGGAGGATAGACTTAACGTATAACGTTGTTGATGATAAAGCAGCATCTACAGAATTCAGAAGAGACATCGAAGATTTACACGCAAAACTCTGTAAATAAACATTAGGATTGCTGAGAACACACTTTGGGTGAATGTGGTAGAATGCCGCAGACTCATTCTATATAGTACTGCGTTTGTATTTTACAATTGTAAACATAAATATATATTTTAAATGTTGTTATGCTATTTTTAATAATTTATTTGATCCCCCACAAGTGGGAAAACTGTAAACACATAAATATATCACTCATGTTCATGTATATATACATACATAATCAATATAAACAGGGTAAAAGCGCTATTCTACATATAAAATGATATTTAAGTGTGCTGTATGAGCCAGACACATTATTAAAAAGCTTTAGTTAATAAAACAGTTAAAATATGCCCATTTAACAACGGCTTGATAAAATTATCGTGATATATCAGCTGTTTCAGCCAAATTCCATCCCGTCATCTTGCTCTCTGTCAAAACAATATGCTATAGATTTAGAAAACGGACATTCAATGGGACAACGGTCAAAATTAACAATACGACCAGTAATAGTGCCCTGGGCAGTTTCACCAGTTTTTAGATATTTTAACAGATATTAAATACATAAATCATATAAAGGTTTACAGGTTTTGACAATTCTGTTATATAGTGAACTGGTTGACCTTTTATATGGTTGTCAACTTTATTAATATTAAGGACTTTCAATAATTGCGAATGGTGCGATCTTCTTGGCACGCCATGCACTCTCTTCATTATAGAACCTTGAATATTTTATAGAAGCGTTACTCAGAGGAGCATATTCTAAATGATATAATAATGTGGATTGGGATACTGTTTAAAAAAAGATATAACTTTGTGTCTGAAATTAGACCAGGCTATCGCATGCCAGCATCAAACAAAGTAAACGAGCCGTTGCAACATTTAATAATTCGGGATTGAGCACGGTTAATAAGATTATCATTACATGTTAAACGTACTCCCAATATATCATGGGATTCATCATTTGAAATTACATTGTTACCAAGAATGAAGCTGGGCTTTGGGTGAAGCATCCGACCAAACTCTTTCAAAATTAAATATTGGCTTTTTAAAATACCAAATGTGAATATCCATGATTAATTATACTTAGCACAGATGTTGATGATATGTTGGGTAGCAGGAATTGTTGAGGCCAGATGTGTAATATCGTCGGCATACTCGAACGAAATATATGTGCTCCATAATAGCTGGATTTAAGTTCATGTAAAAGGTCACTAATAAACATATTAAATAATATTAATAATACAATAGTACCTTGACGAGTGCACCCTTTGGTTACATTAAATATAATATTATAATAAAGTTTGCCATTCCATATATAAATCTTCATAAAGCTGTAGTTATTATGTTGTTTGAACTTAAAAAAGAGACCATCGTGACATAATGAATCAAAACACTTCACAACATCCAAGCTGTGACTGTATAAAGACGATCCAGTGTGTATAAAGTGACATATAATATCATTCATGAGAGTTATAGTATGGATGGTGCCATAATCTTACCCATTCTAAACCATTAGAGATATCTGTAGGGAGCATGTAGCTCTCGAACAACTCAGTATGATGGCTCTATAGTGTACCTATTTATTCAGATCCAGGCCATGGGTTTCTTTAAAATGTGTATACTTAGACCAGTTTTAAAATAGGTCGCAACACAATTTGTTCTCAATATTTCTGAATAGGATGACGTGAGCAATGACACAGTTAAGTTGAGCTACCATATATGAAATATTCACCGACAACTTCGTCATGTTTTCATGTATTTTGTCTAGACATATAGCGTAATCAACATTCTGTATTGACACTGTTCTATATGTTTCCAGTACATTTGTTTTAATGGCTTCCTGATCAATAGTTAATCGACCCGTTTCCTCTATATAATGCTAGAGTAATAGACTGCCGATTTATCGGCTTCCGTGGACGCTTTATGAATGGATTGGCGACGTTTTTGCTTCATTTTACATCAAAACGAAGATATATTGTTACGACCATACATATAATTTAGCATAAGAAAAACAAAGATCACTGAAGGAACCACAAGAGTATGGTTTCCTAGGCCAAGGTTGTACATTAATAGAGAAAAACCAAGACAACGAAATAAGAAGAAAGATCAAAGCAGAATGGCAGGCATTTGGAAGACACAGCATAATTATGAATGGTACACTACCAACATGATTAAAAAGAAAGGTCTTCAACTAGTGTATCCTACCAGCAATGACATATGGTGCAGAGACCTGGACATTAACAACAAATATGGAAAAGAAATTGTCTGGAGCACAACATTCTAAGGTTTTCGTCATGCAGTGGACTGATCATGGCTGAAGATGATGGTATAATTTAGCACTGAATAAAAATCAGTGTTCATCTAATTAATTCGTTGACGACACAATCTCCTGAATAATGTTTTGACATCTTTCCAGCAATTAAGGACTTCACCTGATCGTGGTTTACCATTATCTACCCTTAGCCTCCACCAAAATCTTTTTGAGTTACGTAACTTACTGACGTCTGGACACCAATATCGCTTAGGTATAAAACATCCTTTTTCGGAACACACTGAGCCTCCTCAAGACTATGCAGTAAGATAATCCCTAATTTCGGTTCGAGTATTGTTTGTCTGATACAGATACAGATGACCGATTTCAGCAATTCCAGATGCGAGTATATTACGATACAAATAATTTTGTTCAACCTTAGACCAACATGCTATACGACAGGTATGGGGTCAAATACATTGAAATGTATTTAAATACAAATACTTTTCTTTTGGTCAAATACAAATACATTCATTTGTAAGTTTATTTAAATACAAATACAAACACTTTTTGATCTATTTCAAATACAAATACTTTTTGAAACGAAAAGAACAAATTCATTGTTTTTCCTTTGCTTTTTATTCTGATACACACATTACATAACATCACAGCATCAACTAGATTTGTCACATCAATTTTGGATGTAATTAAATTCTCTGAATCTAAGTCTCAAATGTTTAATAAGTGCAGAAAGTTGTAGGAATGTCAAGGTGTATCAGCTGGAATAACGAATGATATATGCTGGAAGGTTAGTCCTTTTATACGAAAGATGAGATCTGCTCATTGGATTTACTCACAAGATGTTTTATATTATTCTTTGATCCCTTCTAATTATACAACGTATAATTGAGGATAATCTCCCTTTTTGCAATTCCTTATGATCATAGAGAGAAAACAATTCCTTCATGGTTGCGTGTGTGTATGTGTGTGTGTGTGTATGTGTGTATAATGGCTACATCATCAAACTGTCGACCTGTGTAACAAGCGTCTATCTCAGACATAAACCATTTGTTATAGATGATGAAACCTGAGTCATATTTACTTATAATAATTTTTTTATACGTGAAAGTTGATGTTATCTGGTCCATGTTTGTAATAAACATAAAATGTCGATGTTCGCAACTTACTCAAAAATGTATTTTGATGAACGTTTGAATCCTTTGCTATTATCTGATTGATATGTCATATTAATATGAGCCGTAGCTCCCCCTGGTGGGCCACTGGCCAACTCTGGAGATCCACTGCGGACTAATGCTGTAGGACGATCGCTCTCTAAGATACCATTGTTGACGGTCAGCGTTATACGAGTGATCATTTCCTGAGACCCCATCACTCATTATACTCAATGGACCGACGACTACTGGTTATCATGATGGAATGATCGTTGCTGGCAAGGCCCATTTAGCCTACCATGTGCACAAAAGTTGCCGTATCTTATATGGCTTTGGAGTTTTAAGGGTGCGACGTCCTGAGGTTTGCTCTATAATGAGGTCTGCTCTGTTTCGTTGTTGTGGCGAGGGGGGGGGGATAAGGGCTGTATTATTGTACAGTGCAGTCATATATTTTTTCATGGCCTTTTGATAATTCTTCACACCCATCGTTATACAGAACGATCGGCAATCATCTTCGTCGGTGAGTAACCGGATCGACTTCACTCCTGTGACCTCATGTGACGCCAGCTGCGACTTGATGTCTGTTGTTATGTTTTGCCCTAATATTGCTCCGATATATACGCAGTTATCTTTCTGAGCAGAATGTTGGTGGTCATGATGACGCAATAGTTTGGTGGTATTGTGACACTTGTGTGGGTGGCCCTGTTCCGGATCCGTTACCGGATGCATCCATCCCTCTATTGAGCGTAGCAGCCTCCGTATCCACTAATTAACCCACTTTGTTCTAGATGACTGATTGTACTGATATATCTACTTGGAAGATGAAATGATTCACTTTCTGAGTCGTCCTCTGATGAGGTAGCAGTAACCGATCAACTATCACCAGACGTCTCATCTCTAATTCTATATTGCTGTACCTCATCAGTTTCTATTTAATTTCGTATTTGTGTAACACCTCCTGGATCGTCATAACCTCCATTAGAACATTTCTCAAGTTCATTCACCTCTGTCTGAAGTTTGTTGTTGTCTTGTTTGACTATTTTCATGTCGAGTTTTAGTGCACCGATGAAGTTGGTCAATTTAGTGACAACCTTCAAGGTTTTCTTTATCTTCACGTAGTCATCGGCATTCGTGATTTCATTCATCCCATTATCCTGTGTCGTGAATACATTATCAATGCCTTTATGTGTTTTGTTTTGTCTTTTGGGTGGAGCGGGGTGACACTAACTTCCACACATTAATCGCGGTGCAGTGTGTTGAGGACATCAATGCAGAAGTACTGGAGGAAATGTTCAATATCCTTGAACCTATATTGGTATATGACATTTAATGACTTCATAAATACAACGATCATGTCCTTAGGATTGGTACTACAGATTCCTTCAAGTTTATTTACTGCTATCGACTGGTCAGGATCTGGATCGGATATACTCGCTCCAGATAGACCATCTTGGCTAGTGACAGCCAATATTTCATTCTATCATACCGTGTGTCATCACTCTCGCAGTGCTTTTTATACAGGTTGGGCAAATCAATTCTTCTCCATTTGAGATCCTCAGATGTCGGCTGGCCTTTTGCAGTCCTGGCAACACCTGTCGTTTCACCGAACCAGGCCCACCGTATGGCTTCATCATGAGCAGCTGAATATATCGTGGACAGGTGGCACCACCAATCTGTTACTGGTCTGGAGTGTGCGTGGCCTTTATGATAGGGGCCTGTCGGTCGGCAGATGGCACCACTACAGGATCTCGACGTCACGACGGCTTTATATGTTTTGTCTTTTGAACCTTCATGAAAGGGTACTCAGTGTTCTAACCAATAAGTATGTATCGGAGGTGATCATTGGTGCGCCATACACAGTGACCATGCAGATGATAAACGATTTTAAAATTGATGCAGTGTGCCATGGTATGACCCCCATACTACCAGATGTTGATGGTAGTGATCCATATGAAATACCAAAAGAAATTGGAATATTTCACCGCATTGACAGCAGCAATGACTTAACATCTGACATGATAGTGCAGAGGATCATCAGAAATAAGTTTCTTTTTGAAGAAAGGAACAAGAAAAAGGAAGCAAAGGAGGTGTACATAGAGAATATGATAAGAAAGCAGTAATAACACAAATACACCACTGCTAAACGTAATTTAATTTGTAGATTATTTTTGTAAGCTCCTTCCTCCGGCAATTGGTTTACATATTGTATCTATTGAAATATTGAAATTATTATTTGTACAGCGCCTTTGAATGGCTCCTGCTAGTAAGGGCGCTTTATTAAATATACATTATTATTATTATTATTATTATTATTATTATTATTATTATTATTATTATTATTATTATTATTATATGTAAGTCCTATGTAGAACTGATATGAGACCCTAATGATGGCGGAGGTGTTTGTTTATACCGTATAAGTCACTGAGCGATGATAGGATACGCGCAATATGAGGGGCTAAGAAAGGTCCTGATTATGTCAGTTCCAGAGGTAAAATCACATAAAACTTACAGTTGAGGATTTCTTTATTAGTTTACATATACCATCCGGTGACATATGCTTCCTTAATATATGTAAATAAATCAAGACTAATCTAAATGCAAATCCATATGTATGAGTTACTCTTCCGAATTACTCCTCCAAGAAATGCACACACACACACACACACACACACACACAAACGAGTGCGCACACAATCTTACTGGTTAATCGTGATGGATAAGGAGGATGTGTTTAATTTAGATCCCACCACACCTAACTGCATATACTAAATTAGGCATGAATGTTCACTTAGTAATGAACGGAAACGTATGAGGATTAGCTGTTATATGTGAGTAAATAATAGTATTTACTCAGGTTTAAGACGATATTTCGTTCCAGTACAATAATAATCCATTGTGCAGTATTGCTACTTTGTTTTTATTTTAGCTAAATCACTTCAGTGATTCCATACTTAGTTAGTGTACATTCTGACGTCGTGAACAAACTGTAATGTTTGTTAACACGCCGATGGTCCATAAAAAGGTCTAACTTTTCATTTAGGTTAGAGAAGAAATTCGACGCCAGAATAGTCAGACATGTTTTGATATACACGGTTCATATAGGTAGGATTTATTTAGTTATTCGAACCCAGAATAAAGCTGAGGTCAGCATCTGAGGTGTCGAAATGTTTTATATACAGGTTTCTTTTGGACCACAGAAATTTACTGTTGAATGTAAACTGTGGTGTCAAAATAGTTATGATATGTATGTAGCAAGTCACCATTGAACCACACGCACGTGTTGTTTGCTCCGAGCTGTGGTATTAAATGGTATTGTTTTACGTGCTTCCGTTTTTTTTGTACGTAGCCTGCATGTAGCCGCTTTCCTGTGGGCGTGACATATTTGTCGCGTACGAAAAGCGAATTAGCTGGTTCCCACAGGCTGATGAGTAGACCAGACACATGCTTAGGTATACGCACACATCTATCAATATGTGGAGGTATGGAACATTTTATTTTTAGATTAATGTATGTATAGTTGTATTTGTATTTAGATTTATGGAGGTAGGTTTCGAAGGATGTTTAGATATGTTGATGCTCTGTGCCTGTTGCCTCTTTATATGTACCCTAAAACGCACATTGCCCGTACCAGACATCTTATCTATTTCCATCCAGATTCCTTATTACACCAATATAAGAAAGTTATGTCGTTATTACAACATGTTTGAGTCTATTAGCTTTGTTATGTATAATGTAGAATCTATATTGTTGTCCTCTTATGTGGTCTGGCGAAACGACCTATTAATTCATCCAATGCTGCTTGATGGATTTATACTCCTGGAGTCGTTTGTTACTCCGGCAGGCATCTCCATGGGTATTAAGCTGCGGACAGAGTTTTTTCCCATATTATGAGTAATTAGATTACACTGATATAGGAAATATGTTAAATGTATAGCTATTATAATCCCGACGTGTCATTCGCAGTATCGGAGATCTGCCTGAAATCCGATGTTCTCGAGCTTGGGTCAAATAGATCAAGTGGATAGGCGCTTAATTTAGATCCCCCCCCCCCCCCTTAACTGCATATACTTAGGGACGCTAAATTAAGCGTGAACGAACGTTCCCTTAGTGATGAACGGAAACGTATGAGGATTAGCTGTTAGGTTCGAGTAAATCATAGTATTTACTCAGGTTTGAGACGATATTTCACACATACACATACACACATACACACACAGGAAGGTCTTTGGCAAAATTAAGATGTTGAAATCGCATATTATAAATATTGTCTGAATTTAAATAATATACAAATTGTGTTAAGTAATTGCCACTTTATCATGCCGTATCTATTGTATTAAAATATTAGATAAATGCTAGTATTAAAATGTGAATTACACCATTTATTTATTTAATATAATCAAAATCTAAACTAGTATTGCTAACTTTATGTAACTTAAATTCCCATACTTTTAAATTACACTCTAATTTCATTGTTTCTAATATCGGACTGAATCGGATACACGCATGAATTGTTTTATTTATATTGTGTACGGGAGGCTGCTTTGTTTTCTGGTAGATTGCATTAAGAGAACTCCTTCCCCATTCACCTAGATCGTTCCCCGCATGATGCATATTGGATTTTGAAGTGGCCATTTATTTGACCTACTACCTGAAATGAGCCATTCAAGATAGAAAATAAACCTTTCCAGTCAATCTATAGAGTTTGGATCTTTTCGAAAAATTCGTGGATGGCAGATCTCTGTTGCTCTTGATGACATGAAAAATAGCAAACATTTAAGAATAATTATAATAAAATTATTAATAATAATATGTGATATTTATATAGCGCCCAATTCAGCTAGAAGCTGTTGTAATGCGCTTTACAATATTATTTACAATATTATTATCCCTGACTCAGACCCGTTTCCACCGAACACATATCTCAACTCCCAAGGGAGCATACAACGCATGCTGCCATTATAGGCGCAAAGCGTTACTCAAACGCGTCCTGTCATTTAGGAAAGTAAATAATTCAAGACTGAACTATAATGAAACATAAACATAACTAGTCAACTGTTAACAATTCGTATTTCTGTTGTGTTATTATTGATAAGGTTGGGAACAAGCCATATCTTTCTGGTTTGTTTTTATTATTATTATTATTATTATTATTATTATTATTATTATTGTTGTTGTTGTTGTTAAGAAATATTCTTACATATTTAGATATAAAAATATTATTGGCCATATTAGAATAAATTGTACAGAATGGAAATATACCTAAATAAGACGAACAAATTATGGCACGCACACACATCAACAGTTGAAAGAAGAATGAAAAAAACTCTCTCATAGATCTAAATACAAATGGAAAGATAAAGATGTGAAATCTATAATAAAGATGGACCTATAATTACACGTCGAGCCGTGATAGCGAAGTTAGTTAGAGCGTAGGACTCGTAGCCGAATGGTCGCGGGTTCGAGGCCCCGTGAGCTGCAATGTTGTCATTTGGCGACTGGTTCACTCATCCATAAAAGAAATGAGGACGCGATGTCTATGTGTTTGAAGAACGCTTTGCGCCTATAATGGTAGCATGCGTTGCATGCTCTGTTGGGTGTTGAGATGTATGCTGGGTGGAAACAGGTCTCAGCCAGGGATAATAATATTGTACAGCGCCTCAGAACAAGCTTTTACCTGGTTCTGGCGCTACATAAACATGTATTATTATGTTAAAAAGTGAATTAAAAAGAAATGATAAAGACGTGAATTATATCCTACAGAAAGACGTAAAATTACACGTTGGAAAGTGGAGGGTTAATATTTAATATCATAAATTATATTTGCGTAAATTACTATGTAAGGAATCTAAGATGATCCGTTTTACTTTAGTGTTTGTTTGCTTTCATTTTCATCCAACAGTGATCCAGAATATACAAATGCTAATAATATCGTGCAAACGACGGACAACAAATTCGCGTTTTATTGGTTTAAGTCCAAATATACCAATGCCGCGAGAACCAATTTACTCCGTGTGTCAGAAATAACGTGACTGGGACAGGCCGTCGGCTATATATCTGGTCGAGCCGTCAGCACAGAGTGGTCCAGTTCACGCAGATAGGACATGTTTATGTGCCAGATTGATGATAGGACGAGTTGTTTAGACCCACGGATTCTCGGTGGAGTTCGGGCGCCTCAGTGGTCTAGCGGTACCGTATTGGACCACAGATCACTACCACCAGTGTTCGAATCTCGGCGTGGGCATATCTGGAGGTTGTTTCATCTTTGACTTCGCTTCATTACATTTGGAGGTCGCTCGGCCCATTTAGCCTACTACATGCACAAAAGTGACCGTAAAACATCGATCATCTCGGTGGAGTTCAAGGCAGGCGAATACGCTGACCATGCACTCCACTTATCTTGCATGATACGACCACATCTCGCCTACACATATTACTGAGTCTAAATGGGAATAAAACAACCCATAAAGTCAGCAATTGACGTTTCAAATCTAAATAGAACTGGTACAGATTGATACACGTAAACATTTTAATATCAAAATGTAATACTAGACATTAGCCAGCTGTTCAATCATCTCGGGTATTACTGACAAACGATTATCATTGAATGGCTTATCTGTTGGAATAATATCGTCGAGTTGTTGTCAAACTTTAAATTGTGACGGAAAATGTTTATTAATATTATTGCCGTTCGCTAATTACATACACGAGCGTTAAAGCGCTGAACTGCAAATCTCTAGGTTGTGAGTTCGAATCTGATTGAAAACTGTGTGCGTGATGTTCCCTTAGGGATTCAGAACGCGGTGATAAATCCAAGATATTGTCAGCTCCGAGCCGAAACAACTCGACTGAACTGAACTAAATATATATATCCCATATTACCGAATAAATGTCAAAACTTCTGTCATTGTAAAGGCGAAAAAGGCATTATTTCTGTACGATATCACCAAAGGTTCTCTCTGAAAGCTGACAGTAATCCTTTCTTCAGTAATATTGTAGCTTTGTGAGGTTGATCTTTTACCTAAACTATATACAACATAATATATGTTCTGTTTGCTTTAAAAATACATCGTTTATGTTTTACAAAGTGCTAGTTATTTCGGATAAATAATCAACAGTGATAATGTTGAAGTTTCTTTCTTGTTGTTGTTGTTATTGTTAGGAAGGGATAGGTGAAGGATGCAGTAGATATTCAGTCATTTATTAAATGTTGATTTTCGGTATATATATATATATATATATATATATATATACGTCATGTCGAAGTATTCAAGGAGACGTTAACCCTTTGGTTGACATAATTTATCATGCAAATACATTGTATAACCATTATGTAAATATGATCATTATGTAAATAGGATCATTATGTAAATAAGACCATTATGTAAATAAGACCATTGTGTAAATACGACCATCATGTTGTTGGTAATCTTAATCGCACGAATATTGGGGGAGATGGTTACAGTGAAGTCATTTCTAAACCTGGAAGACACGAAGTGTCTCTGCATATCACGAGATGAATCTTCAGTAATATACTTACATAACCAGATGTACCTTTATGTCATATCACATGACTTAAGATTAAAGCACCAGCGTTCGATGTGGTTGCCGATGTAAAGTGAAGCCATACCTTAAGCCATAGAAATACACGGTAATGGCGAGTTAAGATGTTTTCTAGCATCACCAACGATTAGAAGATCATTTCAGGGTGTTACATCCGAAACGGTAATGAAGGATTCAATCTATTTCAGGAAGTCAGTGGGGGGGGGGATTTACTAAACATTGCCAAGAATATTCCATTAAGAATTAAGTTTCTTTCAGTCCTCAACGATGCCATACAGGAAGAAAAATTAGAATAGTTCTGAATCGCGATTGCATAACAGTACTATTAATTATAATTTGGATAAAACAGAAGGTACACTTTCAAAACGTTTTTAATGAGCTACGTCTTAATTAGAAACATTTGTTATTCGGAAATGTTGAAGTCGAGCTTTTTTCTACCGTTTCGTTGATGAGTTGTAATTTTGACCGTTAATTAGTATAATTAAGGTCTAAGGTAATGGGTGTGAATAGGCAGTGATTTATTACTGCTAGAAAACGAAACAGTCTCAATATTTGTTGTTATTATTGATGTTGATGTTATTATTGATGTTGATGTTATTATTGATGTCGATGTTATTATTGATGTCGTTGTTATTATTGATGTTGATGTTATTATTGATGTTGATGTTATTATTGATGTTGATGTTATTATTGATGTTGTTTTTATTATTGATGTTGATGTTATTATTGATGTCGATGTTATTATTGATGTCGATGTTATTATTGATGTCGTTGTTATTATTGATGTTGATGTTATTATTGATGTTGATGTTATTATTGATGTTGATGTTATTATTGATGTTGTTGTTATTATTGATGTCGTTGTTATTATTGATGTTGATGTTATTATTGATGTTGATGTTATTATTGATGTTGATGTTATTATTGATGTTGATGTTATTATTGATGTTGATGTTATTATTGATGTCGATGTTATTATTGATGTTGTTGTTATTATTGTTGTTGATGTTATTATTGATGTTGATGTTATTATTGACGAGGTACTACATTTAATAAAGCCTCCATCCCATTATAAAACAAATTAGACATACTACAACGTACAATGACGTACTACAATACTGATGGAATATCAAAACAAATCTTTTCTTCGCAAACCTCAAAATATTTTGACATACTATTCTCATACATTTATATATTATAGTTTATTAAAAATTATATCTTACAACATAATAGCTTCGTTGAGGAGAGTTTGACCAAAGGCTAACTCAGTCTAGTAACCCAAGGTCATTTAAGAAAAATATGTTTCATTAATTATCAATGAAAGATTATGAGGTATTTGAAGTATATTTAGAAATTTTACTAATAATTAAGTAATTAAAACTAAATATACGACAACCTTGTATTGATCTACTTAAGCGTATATATTTAATTATTTCAACAGACGAGGCAGTTCTATTCTACAAACACTTGCAATAATATCTGACTTTCTGGTAATCAAGAACCCATACAGATACATATAGATATAAATATATATATATGTGTGTGTGTGTTTTTTATGTGACATATAACAAAGGCATGGGCTCAGGTTTTCGTGATGTTTATAATTCTTACATAATTATGACCAAACGACCACTGCCTAAATATAAAACAAATTATAAATATAAAACAAATTTTATATATATATATATATATATATATATATATATATATATAGTGTGTGGGTTGTATGTGTTTTAGCTGTGTATAATAAGGCACAGGCACAGAGAATCTCGAACCGCCAAGCAAAATCAAAATACGAATCACCTACAGCCGTGGAGTTTGGGAGTAGAACACCCAAGTCAGATCACGGCAGTAGTGAGAATGTTTAGATTATAATTTTTTTGTTCGGGGAGAATCCCCAGGCTGTCGCTTATTCGGCACAGCCTCTATGTTGGAGTAGTTGAGGAAACTCCTCCCCCACCACTCAAAGGGGAGCAGTACGGAAAGATGGAGCGGAAATACCCCGAGGGTGGTCACTGCCAGAGTGTTTTACGTCCTCAGGGTGTCTTTAACGTCCACCTTTATTTTAAATAATTCAGTGGAGACGTCAGCGCCATTTAACATGGTCAGTCTCCCATGATGTAATGAGCCGAGAAATTAATCTCTGGAAAAGTTTCGACCTCTTGCTGGGATCGAACCTGTGACCATTGGCACCAAGTGCCGGGTGCTTAACGGCTAGGCCACCGGAGCTCACTTAGAATAATTATCTGAGCAGCCCTATTTATAGCTATTTTTCAGTTGCTGTATCTTTCTTCAAAGTAATACTATATTAAGTATATAACCCAATTGTCACTGTCTTCAAAGGTCAGTCTCGATGTCAGAAACAAACTAGAAACAATCTAGATGTTTCAAACTATAGACCAGTCAGCATTCTACCCAGTATGTCAAAGAATTTTGAGAAAGAAATTGTAAATCAGGTGTCGGTATATTTTGAAAAAGTTTTTAGCCCCTATATATTTTGGGTTTAGACAACTACATTGTTGTGAAACTGTTCTCTTACGTCTGGTTGAAAATATAAAGAAATCAATAAAAACAGGTAAAGTAGTGTGTGTTGTCCTAATGGATCTCTCTCGTGCTTTTGATTGTATACCCTATAAATTATTTATATCTAAACTACGAGCATATGGCTTATCACAATCTGCATGTGAATTATTTCTCAGTTACTATCGAGATCGTAAACAACGAGTAAAATTGGGTAGTGTTAAAAGTAAATGAGAAACTGTTTACAAAGGTGCTGCTCAGATATCCCTTATGGGTCCTCAGTCTTATAATGTGTTTACTAATGATATGTTATTTATATTAGAAGATGACGTTGATGTATACAATTACGCTGATGACAACACATTTGTCTGTTCTGGCTATGATTAAGGAGTCCGTCAAGGATAAAGTAGTACGCAATGTAAACAATGTGATTACATGGTTTGAGAGTAATAATACGATGGTTAATCCTGATAAGTTTCAATGTATTGTTTTGGGCAAAAATGAAAATTTAGGTAGTTTTAAGATAGGAAAACATGGTATTGTTCCACAGAATAATGTCAAGATTCTGGGGTTAAACTTAGATAGTGAATTAAATTTTGATACTCATACATCCAAACTTTGTCAGAAAGCAGGAAATCAAATTAATGTACTGGCTAGATTATGTAATGTACTTCATGAGCCAAGTAAGTTTTTACTTTATAATAGTTTTATCGAATGTTATTTTAATTATTGTTCTATTGTATGGCACTTCTCTAGTAAATGCAACACATATAAATTGAAAAGCTTCAAGAAAAAGCACTACGATTTATTAAGTTGGACTTCAACAGTTCCTATAAATTATTATTAGAAAATTGTAATAAATACCCACTATATGTTGTACGGATTAGAAAGTTTATGGAAGCTGTATATAAAATTTCACATGACAAGTATCTGCTGTATCTAAATGTTCCGATTAAACCAAAAAAAATTTACAAATTAATTTAAGATCTGATAATAATATATGTATCCCACAATATAAAACCGTCAAGTATGGTAAGAATTCTTTTACCTATTCTGCACCATTTTATTGGAATAAGTTGCCAAATATAATACGAAATGCCCGAAGCTTTAGTAGTTTTAAGACCCTTCTTCATGATTGGGTACCATCCTGTAAATGTGGATCATGCCTACAATGTAATATTTTTAAAGGTGAAATATTTTTATCATATCATTTTATCATAAATATTTCATTTGTATAAAATCATATCATATGTAATGTTCATTGCACTTGTTATTGTTTACACTTATTTATGTCGATGTAATAGTGATTGTCACTAATGTTATTGTTTACACTTATTTATGTCGATGTAATAGTGATTGTCACTAATGTTATTGTTTACACTTATTTATGTCGATGTAATAGTGATTGTCAATAATGTTATTGTTTACACTTATTTATGCCCATGTTAAAAGTGATTGTCACTAATGTTATTGTTTACACTTATTTATGTCGAAGTAATAGTGATTGTCACTAATTTATTGTTTACACTTATTTATGTCAAGTAATAGTGATTGTCACTAATGTTATTGTTTACACTTATTTATGTCGATGTAATAGTGATTGTCACTAATGTTATTGTTTACAC
The DNA here is from genome assembly GCA_025642065.1 of Paralvinella palmiformis. Lineage (NCBI taxonomy): Eukaryota > Metazoa > Annelida > Polychaeta > Terebellida > Alvinellidae > Paralvinella > Paralvinella palmiformis. The sequence goes on from JAODUP010000234.1 coordinate 387,134, forward strand.
TTATTTATGTTGATGTAATAGTGATTGTCATAATGTTATTGTTTACACTTATTTATGTCGAGTAATAGTGATTGTCACTAATGTTATTGTTTACACTTATTTATGTCGATGTAATAGTGATTGTCACTAATGTTATTGTTTACCTTATTTATGTCGATGTAATAGTGATTGTCACTAATGTTATTGTTTACACTTATTTATGTCGATGTAATAGTGATTGTCACTAATGTTATTGTTTACACTTATTTATGTCGATGTAATAGTGATTGTCATAATGTTATTGTTTACACTTATTTATGTCGATGTAATAGTGATTGTCACTAATGTTATTGTTTACCTTATTATGTCGATGTAATAGTGATTGTCAGTAATGTTATTGTTTACTCTTATTTATGTCAATGTAATAGTGATTGTCACTAATGTTATTGTTATGCTTTTATCGACTCTAAATAAATGTTTCTTTTTTACTCTCCCAAGTCTGACATCAACTGAAGACGGTTCACATTATAATAATAAAGTATACAATAGAATGATGATTGATTGATGATTGATTGATGATTGATGTTTTACGGCCACTTATGTAGGCTAAATGGGTCGAGCGACGTCCAAAGGTAATGGAGCGAAGTCAAAGATAAAACAACCTTCAGATATGACTACCGGGATTCGAACACGGGTGATAGTGATCTGTGGTCCAACACGCTACCGCTAGACTACGGAGGCGCCCTTATAGAATAGAATGAGGAGCAACAATAGTCTATACGAGATGTAACAAAGACAAAGACTACAATAACGAATGCTTCTTATGTCACGACATATGCTTTTAGACAACGGATGTTCTTAAGATGATAAAAGATGACAGCTCGACATACTGATATGACACGTTAATATTTATATCAATATATTTGTCAGAAGGTATAACAATCGACAGTAATTATCGATTCATCGATCTGTGATGCTGATCTTTGTTTATGGATTTGCCACGTCATCATCGATCGATTTTAGAACAATTTAGGTCAATCACGAAACGTAAACTGTAAAATGACGAATGATACTTAAAACTTATTATAAAGTTCAGAATATAACAGTTTACTGTATAACACTATAATGGAATGTAACAGACTGCTGTATAACTCTGAAGAATGGGATGTTGCTATACGTCCGCTGTTACAGTAATAATTCAGTTATTAGTCATAACTCGTCGGATTGACGTATAATTACACAACTGCCATATTTCCAGAACTTCCTGTGTGTTTGGGGTTTATAAAGTTCTCTATTTTTACAAAGAAAGATCAAATAAAGGTTTTGAAATGTTCTATAACGAAGTAATACTCGCGGCCGACTGGTCGGCTGACTAACTAACTAACTGACTGATTTAGTGACTGTCTAGTTTACTGACTGATTTCAGGGGAAACCGACTACCACACTTTTTTTTTTACAGACGGAATTTCTGACTGACTGATGATCGACTGCTGACTGATGACTGACTGACTACTACTACTAAACCCTAATCAACCAACCCCCCCCTACCCCCCCCCCCCCCCCCCCCCCCCCAACCCCCCCCCCCCCCCCCCCCCACCCACTCACTCACTCATCGTCTCCAGGTGTATGACTGCTATGGCTTTTTGGAATGATGCCAGTTTTTCCGTATATCAGTAAAGTAATTAAATACGCAAATGGGCGACACTACAACATGGAGAGTGTAGTTGTCTGGCTTCATGATGGAATCAATGGGACATCCAATTTGCCTGATGTCTGATTAGAAAGATTGATAGCCGCGAGTAGGCGTTTCTATTAATCAACATTATCACTGGCTCACACACGCACGCACGCACGCACACAAACAGGCGTATACACACGAGTGCGTACACAAAAATACTAGTTAATCGTGATAGTTAAGGTGGACGTGTTTGATGTCCGCTTCTGAGAGATAACATGTTGCGTGCTGTCATGTCATCGTTACTCGTCTGAGATTTATATCAATTAGTTATAATTTATGCCTATTTGCTATTGTTCTAAATAATGTCCTACTAATAGCATCCAGAACTCGTATTATCATGGCTACATACACGTTACCAGTCACACGACGTAGACACACAGGCCTGTGTTATAGCCTCTGGCCGTTAGTTTTGTCCGTTTGTAAGTTTATCTCCGTATTATACCATGTTAACAATACGATATCAAATTGTGTTCTAGATATCTAACATCGTGATATGAACTAAGGTTTGTTTTCCGACCACGTTTTCACACTGATAGGAAATAATCAACTCAGACACGACAGTTACAGTTAACACGAAACAGTTTTTATTAAAAAAAAAGATTATTTGGCTGAAATAAAGCTTTCGTACAACAGTTGACCTTTAATGACCTCTCTACAATTGTAACAATATGAGATTAATAATTATTATCGCCATTTAAATCCATAATTATTATTTCAGATGTCAAAGTTGTCATGAAAGTCATGATTTTAGCGCATAAATTAGGTAATAGTATATATATATATATATATATATATATATATATATATATATATATATATATATATATATATATTATATATATATATATATAGTATTATATGTCTTTAGATATTTTGTTTTCTACTATTATTTCGTACTTCACCAATGACATCCATCAATCTATGATAACTAAAGGTAATACTACTACTACTACTACTACTATTACTACTACTACTACTAATAATAATAATGTATATTTAATAAAGCGCCCTTACTAGCAGGAGCCATTCAAAGTCGCTGTACAAATAATATGTAATGTAGTAATACCCCAAATAATGTCTGTAAAAACTCTGTAATGATTTAAAAGATAATAATTATTTATCTGTGAAAGCGAACTTAAATAGGTGTGTTTTTAGAACAGATTACAAATTTTCAAGAGACGACACATTTCTAATATCTGCCCGCAACTTATTCCACAAAGTGGGGGCTGCAACATTAAACGCACAATCACCTGGGACCTGTAATAGTATCTGACTGGATGACCCGAGTTTTCGGGGTGACTTTCTTATGGATACCAGTTTTATAGGTATTCTGTTGCCATAGCATTAATATATTTATAAGTTATTAATAACATCTTGAAATGGATACACTGTATAACAGGTAGCCAATGTAGTTTTTGAAGAATTGGGATGATATGATCATATTTTCTAGTATTTGTTACAATGCGAGCTGCACTATTCTGAATTCGCTGAAGGCGATTAATGTTATAATCAGATATGCCATATAACAGGGAGTTACAATGGTCTATACGAGATGTAACAAAGGCATGAACTACAGTTACAAGTGATTCTTGTGTCAAGAATGTTTTTAAACAGTGGATGTTATTAAGATGGTAGTGGGCAGCTCGGCATATTGATGTGACATGTTCATACATGTTAATACATTAGTCAAAAATAACCACTATATTTTGTACTGACCCATTAGGGGTAATCGAACCTATAAATAAAATGACCTCATGTGAATTAATATAATTAATAAGTAATAAAGTGTGTTCGGTCTGGTTGTGTATGACAATGTTTAAATACATTGTAATAAAGATTATGATTTTATGTTTCAAAGCTAAAACACAATTAATGCTAGATTAGTGATGATGGTGATGATGATGATGATGATGATGATGATCTTATTATCATAATATTTCTTCTTCTTATTCTTATTACTCTTCTTGTTCTTATTGTTGTTGGCGATCGTGGTGTTATCAAGATGATGATAATGACAGTGACGATGATGATGATAATTATAATTTAATCATGCGCATTATATGAAACACCTACAAAACAACGACTAAACTAAACTATTGTAGATTGTAGGCCATAAGTTACATCTTTGATGGAAATTTCACGACGAAGTTTACATAAGAATATTGGAATATTGAAATGATCGTCTTTATAATTGAGATGTTCTAGGATAGCTGACATTGTACTATAATGCAAAAATAATTACCGACTACACCATTTAAAGATAACCTATGATTATTTGAAATAAACTGCCTCATCCGACGCTTCTTCATACTTGTATTAATCTCAGGTGTTCACATACTAAACACATCGTCGTACCCCCCTCCACCCGTAATTTTGTTTCTTCTCGAATCTAGATTTTTATGGCTTATCCACTCCCAAACAATGACACGCTCAAAATACTTCGCATATTTAATCTATTTCATGACAAATAAATACATTTTAATTCACCAATATATTTTTATTAAGACTTAACACCAATTAAAATATGACAGTATTTATGGATATTAAAACACTGAACTGAATAATAAACTTTACCCATATCAGACAGAACAACGACAATAACAACAACACCCACAACAACAACAACAAAAAGATATCGATTTGTCAGAAATAAATATAAGCATCATAATGTCTATATGCCTGAAGAAGTTCGTAGGTCCATCCTAGTGCTGCCTACAGGCATTAACATCACCTGTTTGAAATTTGACGAAACAAACACTTTGACAACGTATATAATGTCTCACTAACGAAGACTATTCCCTTTACTCCTGTCTCTCGTCTTTTAAAGAGTGAGAATATTTTAATTCAGTTGTCGACAATATCCAGACCATCCAGACCAGTAAATTCATCTTCTTAAGTGATCAGAGTGGCATTGTCTTTTAGGCGGAAATATAGTTCGTTCCTCGAATCGCTATGATAAAATAAACAAATTGGAACGTTATGATGACAGTCCTATTCCCACATGTACTGTACAATCATTATATTAATAATGTTTAAACTAACTCGATTCATTGACAATTAATGACAAACAATAACCAAGATTCTGGTTTTAAAGATGTAAATATATCTGAAAGATTAAATTGAAAACGTAAAAGGGGTTATGAATGGTAGGAAAAGCTGCTTCTTGTGACCTGATGAATGACTTAGAAGAAGGATATTGAATATCTGAGCAATTGCTTCTGTATATTCGCACGCACGCACGCACGCATGCACGCACGCACGCACGCATCCAGGCAAATTCTTTATCAGGATATGTCATAATCCACAGCAACCATCTCCCATTTCATAAAAGAAGAATCCCAGACATTTAATCAAATGAGCCCCGGACGTCTGGACGCGGCTGTAAACATACAAACGCGGGATCCGGACGATGTGAACGTCCGCCATCAGACGGCGGAGACGAACGTCTTCGTGGATCCGTTCATATTAAACCTGGCCAATCGATACCATTGTCTATCGAGGTCACTAGGTACGTTGTCCGAGAGCGGGGCGCTGCAGAAGCACAGCGACTGTCGGAGCACTTCTCGGAAGTGGATGTTGAGGATGCAGTAGATGGCGAAGTTGAAGCTGAAGTTGACCACCTGAAGGATGTTGGTCACCGACCTGAGCAACATCACCACCTCGACATGCCGCGGCGCCCTCTTGCGGAGCACGTCGTGAAAGAAGTCCATCAGCTCGGACGGGAAGACGAGCGCGATGAAGGCCGTTGCTATGACGATCAGCATCACGGTGACCCGGTTGCGCATGCCCATCGCCACGTCCTTCTTCACGTAGCAGCCGCGGCGCATGCGCTGCGAGCGCCGCAGGGAGACTATTAGCGAGATGTTGCAGAAGAGGAGCAGGGCCGCGGGCATGAAGATGCCGAAGATGGCGCGAAGCCACATGAAGGCCTTGCCGCTGGGCTTGGCCAGATCCAGAATGCCGATGTCGATCAGGTAGAGGTCGCTGTCGTACTCGGTGATCCGATACTGCCAGACGCTGGGCAGGTTGAAGGCAATGCACACGACGAACACGGTGATGTAACAGATGCGGGCACAGAGTGGCCGGTCGACGCGGCGGGAGAGCAGCGGGTGGCAGATGGCAACGTAGCGTAGCGTGGCAACGACGACCGTGATCCAGGTGCTCGTCAGGATAAAGGTCGTTATGATCCACGTGCCGTAGGCCTGATAGTACAGCCAAAAGCCGTTCGGGAACACGGCCGCGCGCACGTGCAGGAAGCCGCGAGGTAGCAGCACCAGACAGAAGAACATATCGGACAGCGACAGCGATACCAGACCGGTCTGGGCGCCGTTCTTACCCCCGCCGTCCATCTTTAGCCAGCGCATGCGCATCAAAACGATAATGTTCAGCACGTTGCCGAGGCAGCCGAATCCGCAGAGGATCGTCGTGATGTAGCGATCCAGGACGTAAGAGGTCCGCTGGTAGGCGCTGTACGGTTCGGTGTTGTGCCGCGTCGAATTGTATGGGGACAGCGACCCGTTCCCGTGTCCCGGATTCAGGTAGCTGTGGATCTGTTCCAGAGTGAACAATTCCATCTTGTTGACAAGTGTCTCCGGCCACGATAGGCTTTCGATGTCGACGCGGGGCATCAAGAACTCGGAACGAGCCGTGACCTCGGCCACAATGATCCTGTGGAGGAAGGCGACGGAATACGCCCGCGTTCAGCAAGAAGCCGAAAGACCAACGCCGATCCTGAATTCCAGACCGCTTCAGGAGGTGACCAGACAACAGCGGGGTTAGAATAGAATAGCCGATGCTTACACCGAGCGGCTATCCCCATTTACTTAAATACCTGATGCATTCCACAGCGGCGCAATTGGCGATATCGGACAATTTCAGTCGCCGATATCATCCGGCGATATTAGTAGCCGATTCACGTGGTGATAAAGAGGCGGACGGACGCGTGCGCGGGCGCGCGCCTCGCAGCCAGATTCACGGCAAGTGGGTGATTAGTGGCCCGATAAGCCATCGTCAGCATTCCGGATTCTATTGAGTCGGCGAAGAGATCAAAAGATGCGGGATGACCTCGAATGACCAAACGCCGAGCTATTGATCACGTCAGAATCACAAACGACTTCGGCAGATGCCTGATAACAAGATTCCTAACACTTGTCAACGCCTCAGCGTATCCTGAAAGCGTTGTCAACGAGATCGGACGTTGACGACCAGAATCGGCCTTCCTCGAGACACCTGGCCCATTCAATGGCCGGTCCTTTATTCCCACTTTCCGGAGTCAATACAAGTGACTGCCACTCAGCGCAATGTTAATGGTCAGCTATCCAAGATCGGATCAAAAGCCTTCTGCGTATGAACTCCCCCTCTCCCCTTAAACAAGCCCTTTCTTTGCCCTTGCAGTTGCGCCTTACCTTAACCCCTCTTTGGAGGAGAATGATAGAATTTTCATCTTATTGTCTTTATGAAAATAACAATACCGATACCGATGTGCCACTCAAAGCATCTTCTCCGTCTGTCATCTTGCCATCTGCTACCTTTCGCTGCTACGCTTCCAAAATCGGAATCGGTAAGTCATTAGACTGAAACACGACCACGCGGCGATTTCGAGGAATCCCCTATCCGACGTGACCTTCACTTCGTATCACGCCTCCTCCCTAATCCCCTCCATTCGGCGTGTTTTGCATTTCCAGTAAATAACTGCCGATATGTCAGATCCGGGGCTCAGCGATCTATAAATCCGGATAGTCATCCCGTTAGCCGCGGGCGTGACAAAACTTTGGCCGCGTCGGTGGCGAGATGTCTGTGGGCTGTGGATGGCTACTATCTGAAAATAATTGAAAATTAACCTAAAGCTGTTAATTCTGATATAAATAGTTGGCTGTTATTAATCAGATATTCTAGAACGATCTGGCTATCGATAAGCCATCGATTAAAAAGGGAAGAGATATTTCTGTGTTGAAATCTTATAATAGTTTGCTATATTTAAATAGTGTTTGCCGTTCAAATCTCGGCTACGGCAGGCGTGAAGAGTGTTTCATCGTTCACTTGGCCTCATTACCTCCGGAGGTCGCACGGTCCATTTAGCCTACCGTGTGCACAAAGCTCCCCGTAAAAATCAAACATCCACATATCTTGTGCTCACCTTTGCAGTAGCACACACACAAATAAACCCGTACTAGGTTCCTACCGACTCAGCGTATCGAGGGGGCGGTTATTTGGCTGGCGATGTGTCTGCGGAATTTGCATCAAGTAATGCGATGACGCATCGAATTTTAGTAATTAATAGCCAGGTTTGGACCCATCACAAACTAGTCCAAAGTTAAGTAATTAGGAAGGTTTCGCTTTTGCAAACGTTTCCCCCGTTCGTTTCTATCCTCAGTGTGATTAAATGAATTATTATGTGATTGATTGATTGATTGATTAGGTGATTGATTGATTGATTGATTGATTGATTGAGTGAGTGAGTGAGTGAGTGAGTGAGTGAGTGAGTGAGTGAGTGAGTGAGTGAGTGAGTGGTGAGTGAGTGAGTGAGTGAGTGAGTGAGTGAGTGAGTGAGTGAGTGAGTGAGTGAGTGAATTTTGAGGGAAACATTATTTGGTGTGGTTTGCTTTTAGAGAATACAGTTTGATGCCGCAGAAGACCTCTGAATCAAAGAATACCGTTTAGAAATAATCGTCAAATACAGTCCCTTACAGTCAAATGCAGTCCTTTACAGTCAAACCCAGTCCACAACAGTCAAATGTAATCCCTTACGCTCCAATACAGTCCATTGGACTCAAATACAGTCCCTTACATTATAAACAGTCTATAACAGTCAAATACAATCCTTTACGTTTTAATACAGTCCATTACAGTCAAATACAGTCACGCACAATCACGCACGGTCCACAACAGTCAAATACAATCCCTTACGCTCAAATAAGTTGCGTACAGTCAAACATAGTCCATAGGAGTCAAATGCAATTGCTTACTCTCAAATGCCGTCCCTTACAGACAAAAACAGTCCCTTGGACACAAATACCGTGCCTTACAGTCAAACACAGTCCATGACAGACAAATGCAATTCCTTGAACTCAAATACAGACCCATACAGTCAAGCACAGTCACTTACAATCGCACACAGTCCACAACAGTCAAATGCAATCCCTCACGCTCAAATACAGTCATTTCACAGCCGAATACATCCGTTTTACAGCTAAATACAGTCAGAAGCAAATAACCACGGCATAAAGGTTTTTGATCCTGATCTCTGATCTCTAATCTTTGGTTTGGATCAACTTGTTTAACAGGATTTGCCGCCTTAGGTGCTGCGAAGAACACGAGAGCAATTAACTCGGTATACATAGGTATCTGAAGTTGTGATGCTCGCCGACATTTTCTAAGAAGCCAGATGAACGAGGCCCTTCCTTTGATTAACACTGAAGGGTTACAAGGCTTCACCGTAATTTAGGGACAAGCTCAAAATGGCCACAGCTGGCGATCACATTGCTTCGTCGGTAAACAGTTTTCTCTCTCTCTCTCTTTCTCTCTCTCTCCCCCACCCCCCTCTATCTATCTATCTATCTATCTATCTATCTATCTATCTATCTATCTATCTATCTATCTATCTATCTATCTATTTATCTAGAATGAAAGCGAAAATAAATTTAAACGCTCGAACCCTATTCCTAGTTGTTAACCTGATGACGACAACACGGATACTGCAACTGTTATCGAACAGTTTGTAAATCCAGAGCAGCTAATTACCGACATTCTCACTGGCGAATGGTTTCCAAGGAAATCGATCGGGTTTTTTTGCGCGAGAAGATAAAGTCACAAACTGACGACAGCCCCAGGGAGGGACGAGTCGTCGGGCGGGATAGACCTCTTTCGACCTTAAAACACCCAATTCCGATGCCCGACCACGGCACCATCTGTGTACCGAAGTCGTCTACTGACAAAAGCTTCTCGGGGAGTTCGAGCATAAAGAGCGGATTTCGTTAATAAAGAATATGCCGTCGAGTTGGACGATGGTACATATAGACGACGATGATGCGGCAGTAATGCTACTTAAACGGCGGGTCGTTATTGGATATTTTCTACAGCGGGATCCAGACGGTGGGAATCCCCTAAGGATGGATGAATCGTTTAGGGGCGGCTCATATATAGGGCGAGCAGCTGGGATGAGTGGGCGGACCAGTGAGTTACTCACTGAATGAGTGACTTAGTAAGTGAGTGAGTGAGTGAGTGAGTGATGATTGATGTTTTACGACCATTTTTTTTGCACGTGGTAGGCTAAAAGGGCCGAATGACCTCCAAAGGTAATAAGCGAAGTCAAAGATGAAACACCCTTCAGATATGCCCACGCCGAGATTCCAACTCGGGTGTTACCTGTGATCCAACGCGCTACCAATTAGATCAGGGCGGCGCCCGAGTGAGTGAGTGAGTGAGTGACTTAGTGGTCCTCTCAGTCAGTCAATTGTTCAATCAATCAATCAATTAGAATCAATCAGTGATTGAAAAAGCAAGTAAGTTCAGTGGAGTTGAATTGTTTATCCTCGGAGATAGTCACATCTGCGTCATATGGCCATGGGCGGCTTCCTAGGGATACATCCCTCAAACACAGCTGTGAGTGAGATTCGAACTCACAGCGTAGAGGTTTACGGCGAAATGCTCTAAGCGCTGCGCCCTAGTATGTGCATGCATGCGTGACTGCGTGAGTGTGTGCTCCCACGGGTGCATGTGAATTAGTGAGCGTTTGAGTGGACCCTTTCAGTGAGTAAATGAACGAATAAATCAGTAACTAGGGGCCTATTGACATATAGATACGTAATGACCTATTAGTGTCACATTCCTTTATAACATGCAGGAGAATGTTGAGGACCAAATCTAACAATGAGGAGAGGTTAATCTTAGACTTACTGTATAACTCAAAGGCTCTTTGGATGTCTCGATAAACATCTACTACAAACGTCTGTTATGTGGTGTAGTCGGGAGCTGATCCAGAAACCAATTCTATGAGGGTACTATAGGAACATACCACATACCACATATATATATAAGCGCGCACATACATACACACACACGCGCGTGTGCGCGCGCACACACATTTGAAACCAGAATAAAGCTGAGGTCAGTATCTATGGTGTCGAAATGTTCTATATACAGGTTTATTTTTATCCATAGTAAATTACTAGTGAATGTAAATTGTGCTGTCAAAGTAGTTATTTTGCGTATATGGTAACCCACCATTGAAACACACTCATGTGTTAATTACTGTGAGCTGTGGTATCAGATGGTATGTGTTTCCGCTTTTTCTACGTAGCCTGCATGTAGCCGTTTTCCTGTGGGCGTGACAGATTTGTCACGTACGAAAAGCGAATTAGCTGGCCCCACAGGCTAATGAGTAGCCCATACACATGCATAGAACACACACACACACACACACACACACACACACACACACACACATACATATATATCGACATATGGAGGTGTATAAATTATATATATTTAGATTAATGTATGTATAGATTTGACCTAATTACGCAAATAACTAAAACACTATAGGCCAATCACTGGCTATTGTCTATTCATGATATATAACTAATGAAAATTACGGTTAAAACCTAGATAAATCCGGATTTTGTGTCCGCTCTTAAATGACGTTGATGCCAAAGGATCATGAATTACGGATTCCGGAAAAATACCTATTTATAAAATGGAGCATATCTTCCACAATGTTGAAAGGCATTAAGTTAATATCTCTGCATTCGCTGCTGGCTACATCACATATCGAACACGGTTGATAACACATCTTTTTTTTTCGCGATGATAAGATTATTACTGACCACCTGTGAGAATGATAAATAATGACATCACATTCTTTGATTCTGCTCGATCAAGTTTTTTCCCCCAAATGAAATATAATTGAATATAATTGAAAGTGACTATAAGGCTGTTAACTCCGATATAAATGGTTGCTGTTATTAATGAAATAGCCTTGAGCGCCCTATCTCGCTATCGATAGGCCATCGATAAAAAGGGAAAGGTGTTTCTGTGTCAAATCCTATAATAGGTTAGACTATTTAAATAACGTTCACCTGTGCTCACCTTTCCAGTAGCACACACAAATAAACATGTACTAGGTTCCTACCGACTTAGCGGATCAAGTGATATTTGGCCCGTGATGTGTTTGCGGGTTTTACTGAGAATGTTAACTTCATATGATATAAGGTTCTCTCTCTCTCTCTCTCTCTCTCTCTCTCTCTCTCTCTCTCTCTCTCTCTCTCTCTCTCTCTCTTCTATCTATATATATATATATATATATATATATATATATATATCTGTATGTATGTTTGTTAGTCTGTGTGTGTGAGTGTGTTTGTGTGTGTTTGTGTGTGTGTGTGTGTTATCTCGCAATAAGCCATTTCTTCGCAACGTGAAATGCATTCAGATTAGATACTACTACTACTTACTACTACTATATATAATAATAACTTTTACAAACTCCTATTGCGCAAATATCCTCGAAAAGAATCAAGCTCAGTGGCACACCTAGTACAGGGGTTGGGCAAACTCATAGTCCGGTTACTATGCAAAGTTCATCAACAATGATCAGATGGCAAGGAAGCTTAAGAACGATAAGCGAGTCTGAAAAGATGAGTTTTCAAATGGTGATGGAAAGAAACTATGCTATTTGATGACTTAACATGTTTAGGGAGTGAATTCTATAAAGTAGGGACAGCAACTGAAAAGAAAGAGAATATATATATATATATATATATATATATATATATATATATATATATATATATATATATATATATATATCTTATATTATTCTCTCTACAGATCTACCAATAACTAACATTCTTTATTTGAGTAGACGCCTTCCATGTTTCGTGATATCCTTCCATCAGATGATGTTTATGCTATCTGCTTCCTGATATCAATCGTTTATTAGTAACGACGACATGGTCAGCCTCACATTCGATCCGAAAACCGACGAGCATACATAGTCGACTATCAACCACAAATCTGGCTTTAGACGAAGAATTAATCACATTTATTTAGCCAATGAGCAGTCGGGCGCCTCCTTGGTCTAACTGGTAGCGCGTTGGCTCACAGATCACTACGACCTGAGTTCGAATCTCGGCGTGCGCATACCTGAAGGGTGTTTCATCTTTGACATGGCTTCATTACCTTTGGAGGTCGCTCGGCCCATTTAGCCTACCATGTTCACAAAAAAGTGGCCGTAAAACATCAATCATCATCATCGTCATCATCATCCAACGAGCAGAAAAAATTAGCGGATAAAAATTGACGATACGCGGAATAAAAGCAAATAAATCAGTCAAAAGAAAAGGTTCCGAAAACTAATAGATCGACCTTTCTTTCTCCTGGAAGAGTTATGCGAATGAGTACACTTTATCTCGGCTTTTTCTAAGTGCCTCCGGTGGGCGCCTCCGTGGTCTAGCGGTAGCGTGTTGGACCACAGATCACTACCACCCGTGTTCGAATCCCGGCGTGGGCATATCTGAAGGTTGTTTCGTCTTTCACTTCGTCTCATTACCTTTGGAGATCAATCGGCCCATGTAGCCTACCGTGTGCACAAAAGTGGCCGTAAAACATCAATCATCATCAATCATCATCATCTAAGTGCTTCGGTCCATTAATAAGCATCAAAAGGAAGCGAAAATTAATTATATTATAACCATGTTAGGTGATAATTACTTAGTTGACAGATGGTCAATCGAAAACTTCCATTATCTTTGGATCACAGTCGCCTGTCGGATTAGGCGATATTACGGGCTATTAGTTCACCGGTTTTTCTTTTCACCAAAGAGATTCATTTCCTCCTCTTTCGGCTTAGATTTTTTCTCCGGGGGCTAGTGACCGGGATCGGGCCGGAAATAACGTGCTCGGATGAAAGCATTGGATCGGCCACGAAGGGACTGGCGTGCTAGAATGAATGATACAGACAAACTCCGTTTCGTATACAAGATTGTGACACGTTCGTGTAAGCGAACTCTCCGGGATGGCTTCAAGTTTCGACGGCTACAAACTCGCCAGTTACCAAAAACGTCAATAGAAGTTTTTTGCTTTTGTACATACAAAGAAGACAACAGAAGAAGAGGAAGCAACAGCAGAAGAAGAATAAAAAACGTAGAACCAAAATAAACATCGTTAGCTGGTCATACTGTGTACGCGAAAAGATGAAAAGAAAAAAGAATTTTTTCGGCTTGTCATCTTACCTGTTGTTGACCAGATCCAGTATTGCCCGCGTTATGAAAACGTGTTATTTTTTTATCCTAGGTTCTGGCTATCGGCGAGTGGCCATTGTCAGACTGATAGAAATGACCGATGCCGATTATTCACGAACTGGACGGGCTATCAGCGGCCCATTGTCGGTGTTCGGCTGAGAAACAAATTCGTCTCCTATTCCGGCCTTTGTTCGTCCCGGATTAACAGGTTTGGTTCGGATGGACCGTGTCAGCATGCCCGTCTTCTCCGCCTAAATGCCGGCAAAATAAAAATGACAGATGCTGGTCTATTGTCCGAGGTTGGGCCCACTCCGAGGTTCGACTGAATAGTGGCAGCGGCTTGGAGCACGGCACGCCTAGGAGACACCGGAGGGAACTGGTGTGCCAAAACGAGGCCGAGCTGCCTCGATATCACTTCGAGGTCGTCATAGTTGGTCGTGCAGTTCGGTGTCTTGATTAAGTTGTCATCTGACGGACGGCTACTGCGGTCTTCTGATGTGCCGACGACGCACCGACTCCCTGCTAACGTAGTTAACGTCGGCCCAATGGCGGCGCAACGTCGGGGCTTCGTCCACCACCAATACATGGCTAGAGGGGCGGACGCGCGCGCGAGCACACACACACAAGCGTGCGCGCGCGCAAGTACACACACACACACACGAGGCGGTTTGTTAACAGTCTAGCCTCTCAGTTCCCAATTACCTGGATATGTTAAGACATTATCTCACACCTATTACGATAATGATGACAACAATGTGTGTGTGTGTGTATGTGCGTGTATATGTATGTGTATATGTATGTGTGTGTCTATGAAATGTTTTCCATACTCTAGACATGTTTTGTTTATTTTATTGTTTTATTCAATTATGGGCAGGTAGGAAGACAGCCATTATGGCCATGTCTGTCCCTCAATTTCCTCTATTACTATTAACATTATACTATGTCATGTATTATATGTGAATTGGAAATTGTGAAAAAATTGTCTTGTTTTGTTTTATTTCCCTAAAGATCAGAATCAAAATCAACTGATATTAATTTCAACAAAAGACATACACAACTATGTCCATTGCTAATCAAGTTCGGCGTGTACTAGCTGTTTAGTCACGTGACCATTTACCATGACCTACTTGGAACACTTCCCTACTATAGCTGTTACCGTACTGCTTTGAAAACATCTAGGTCGGGGTTCAAATCCCAATGCTACCTATGCCTGAAGGATGTTTCATATTGCTAGGACAGCCCCGTCTTATAGTCGGGGGGGGGGGGGTAATGTCATAACACATTAGTTACTACCATAATCGCCAGGTGCCGTGTCAGTTAGTACATTCGCTGGCTATTTTGACTCACACACGAGTTCTGGATCTAGAAGTCTCCCATATTCAATCGGTCGTAGATCTATTAACACTGATTCGAGGTCATTGAAGTCATTGATCGCGCCAACAAACTGACACCGGATCCAGATTTTCGAGCCGATCTGGTAACCGATTATTACTGATTACCGTTTGGCACGTACACCGGCACTGGATCATAAACAAGAGTATATTGTTTACAACTAGCCAATACTATACCAGTCTAACATTATCCACGTGAAACACCTGACAGGTTAACATGATACCACTCACCTGTGTAGGCTGTAGACACGTCAACACAGCTGGAATATTAGTATTCTTAGAGAATATGACTAATAATCATACAGTAATAATTAACTACAAATTACCTGAACAATTTTAAATAAGGCTCCTTCAGTAGTAATATAAAGAATGACGAGGCAATTTATTACTTTATGATTAGCTCATTACCTGATAATAATAAACCGTCTATCATCTGTCTGAAGTCTGATCGTCAGCGAAAATGGTCATTAACCTTACTTTCAAACCGTCCAACTCACTCACTCACTCACTCACTCACTCACTCACTCACTCACTCACTCACTCACTCACTCACCACCACTCACTCACTCACTCACTCACTCACTCACTCACTCACTCACTCACTCACTCACTCACTCACTCACTCACTCACTCACTCACTCACTCACTCACTCACTCACTCACTCACTCACTCACTCACTCACTCACTCACTCACTCACTCACTCACTCACTCACTCACTCACTCACTCACTCACTCACTCACTCACTCACTCACTCACTCACTCACTCACTCACTCACTCCACCCACTCACTCACCACCACTCACCCACTCACTCACTCACTCACTCACTCACTCACTCACTCACTCACTCACTCACTCACTCACTCACTCACGCACTCACTCACTCACGCACTCACGCACCCATGGAATAACGCACGCACATATATATAATATATAGTTACCGAACAATGGTCATATCCATACAGGGATGCTATCCTTTGTTTAATCATAAAATAATTGACATCATTTATTAGATCCCATTTCATAATCGTCGGCGCCATCGTTTGTGAATAGCATTCTAATCTAAAGATGTCACGACCAGTCATTGTCCTCTGTATCAGTGAGGAGGGAGTAGAACCCCCCCCCCCCCGTGATTTACCTTTCGTTTGTTGGGCTACTTTACAAAAAAAACTGAGACGGCTCCGAATTGACTTTATGATAACAATTAATCTGTTGTCATTTAACCTTCTGTATCCGGAATGAGGTACTTGCCATAAATCGTCGAATCGCTCTGTTTCCATGGCGCCGTTAATGCGCACACAATTTTCTGTTATCCGTGTGTCAGCAATGAGAGATGCGGAAATCCCGATAGCCTACTGTAACGACATCTACCGGATAGACTGTCTGGATAGACTGGGTGTGACACTATAACGCTATTATAAAGCCCTCCCCCCCGCCACCCAACAAACAACCAATATAGCGGCTGTATAAAATAGTTTTTTTCCACGTTCAGGATGATGACGTATTCGTGATGAAACTGGCAGCTCGGTTCACAACAGATCTGTAACTATTCCATTTCGATTCTGACCTACATTTGGGGGATGTTCATTCTTTATCATTCATTTCTTGGTGTGATCGCTGCCCCATTTGGTGTACGATGATCATTCGACAACTTTTTATAATCCAATAATGACACTATGTGCTGCATATGGACATCTGCAGTTTAGTGCTGTATGGCCCTCACAAAATGTTAGAATTTTGTTTTGTTTTTGTATTATTCGCGTTAAATACTTTGCTACTAAATAATTATATGCTGTATATGTATAATTGTTTTGCGGCAATCTTAAGTCCTGTTTTGAAAACCACAATTTACGACTTTCTATTGTGACGTTTTAACAAAGGATCTCCAACATTTACATAGTTTAGACTTGCGTTAAGTCTGAATTCGGCACTGAAATACGTGTTGTTTTCATTAGCTTCGAACAAGCGACTGAGAAACTATTATTGCCTGGGAGAGTACATCGGACAGATGTTACATCCTACAAACACAGGGAACACTGGGATTTGAACTCGCTTGCGAAGATCAGCTGCGTAGAGCGATACCAACTTCACTATGACATTGTCGAACATCCATCGAATAGATGATAAGCTTCATCTATTGCGCGCCTCCTCGGTCTGTGTACCCCCCCCCCCACTCCCATACATATCTGAATGACTTTTTATTGGTTTGTGTAAATTATCTTAACGGGATAGGCCCTGGGAACTTGGAATTAGTAACAGGTCAATGGGAGATTGTGTTTGGGTATCATGTCTGAATACTGACTAATATATATATATATATATAATAATATATATAATATATATATATATATATATATATATATATATATATATATATATATATATATATATATTGTTGTTTGTCGGTTTTCCTGTTTTATTTCTTTGTTGTCCAAATGTGTCTTCTATAATAATTAAAAATTGATCTATCTAAAACATAACTGTCCATTTGTGTGTGATGACGTTATCTATCTGCCAGGGTGTATGCTCATGCGCGCGCGCGAGTGTGCGTGTCCGTGCGTGAGCATCGTCTCTAATTTAGAGCCAGTCTTCGGCCAACCTGCCGTTGGCCTAAATGACAAATGCCTCAGTGTAGGTTGTTGTATGTTGCCGATGTCTATTGTTTAATGTCAGCCCGGAGATGCCCCCCCCCCTCCCAGGACAGATAACTCACCACATGTGGATTGATATCTGGCAAACGTCGAGGAACGCTTTAAGACTGATTAGCTCACACCCGAACCCAGCTGCGTTCACTATGCCCCTGTGGGAGTCGACGGGGCATAAAACGGCGTCAGTCGCGCTAATCGGCTTCTAAATGTTTTATTTATTCCCTGATTGGGAGAGGAGCTACTTGAATGGGAACTAGTCGAGGATTTGTTTACATTCACTTCGGGAAAGGGCTATATGAAGCGACCGTAAAAGAAAGAAAACGAGAAAATATTTCACTCCGACGCTCAAATAAAATAGAAAATATATGATTACTTAATCCCGGATTATAACGTTTGTTTATGGTTATCTAAACGGCGTGGGAAGAAATATGTAGAACAAGGAAACATAATAATAATAATAATAATAATAATAATAATAATAATAATGTATATTTAATTAAGCGCCCTTACTAACAAGAGCCATTCAAAGGCGCTGTAAAATTATATGTAATATAATAATACGTCTGTAAAAAACCCTGTAATGATTTAAAAGATAATAATTATTTATCTGTGAAAGCGACTTGAATAGATGTATTTTTAGAAGAGATTTAAAATTTTCAAGAGACGACGCATTTCTAATATCTGCCGGCAACCTATTCCACAGCGTAGGGGCTACAACACTAAACGCACAATCACCACAGGACTTGAGCTGCACTATTCTGAATTCGCTGAAGGCGATTAATGTTATAATCAGATATGCCGTATAACAGGGAATTTCAATAGACTATACGAGATGCAACAAAAGCATGAACTACAGTTATAAGGACTTCTTGTGTCAAGAATACTTAAAAATAGTAGATGTTATTAAGATGGTAGTAGGCAGCTCGGCATACTGATGAGACATGTTCATACATGTTAATACATTGGTCAAAAATACCCCCTAGATTTTTTACTGACCCATTGGGAGTAATCAAAGATGCACCCATCTGTAATGCTGGTGTCCTTAGGGATTTAACACAATGTGGTGATGCCAAATATATAATATTTGTTTTATTATCATTTAATTTTAGAAGATTTTGAGTCATCCATAGCCGAGTATCAGCAATACAATGTTCTAAATTCTTCAAGGAAGGGGAGAAATTTAACTCATTGTCAGGATCTAGTGATATATACAGCTATACATATTGAATGCAGCGGGATAAGATAAGATACAGATAAGGAATGATCGCGACAACTTGACGGAGGTAGAACAAGAAATCACAAGATAATGTTTGAAAGTGAACATAAAATCATAAAGACAGAAAAACTTACATCTGTCTGGCATTACTAAAGCAACGTCATGGGCAACAACATGGAATGGAGCCACACGAACCACAATAGTATAATAGATGGTAGGTTTGCGTGTGTTAATGCGGGAATATAACAACATGGTTTATGGCAGCACGAATCGTGATGACGTAGCTTGAAAATGGAATGCGTAAAGTGCAAAGAACATCGTGAAATCGCCATAAGACCGAGGGTAACACGAAAGTGTCGACTGAAACGAAGCGACGATTATAAAAATAATAAAAACACCATTAAGCCAAAAGCCTACATTTTACACCAGCTCATTGACTAGTAAATCTTTGTGGTGGACGTAAGTTCTCTTTTACGAGGTGACGAACTATTCCCGGGTGTCCGTGATATATTGAACGGTTCTAACCTCTTGCCCGCAGCCATCAGCCGACGCCAACAGGCAGCGAAGCTCATAAAATACTATTAGATTAACATTTTCTAAGAACACTACACAGCGCACTTTCTCGGCAGCTCTCTGTAATCGATAAAACGTTATTCGCTGGAAGCTACGATTGAACGTATAATATTCTCGAATCGTCAAAAACCAACGATTTTTTCGTTGTCAGTTGTTGTTTATAGTAAGTTGGTGTAGTGTGTCTTTAGCTTCCGGTTTTGTTTATGCTTGTATATAATTAGGGTGAAGGAGAGGATTTATTGCATGTGATGTCATTTCCGGAAATCGTGCAAGCGAAAGCTACGTATGTGAAGTCCACAAATTTCCTCGTTTAAAAAAGCAAACAAAAGTTTATATATCACTGATGGTTTGCGAAAAAGATGTTCTACAGTAAGACATTGGAGAAAAATAATAACAGACATATAGGAGATTAATGGAAGCAGAAACGAAAAGACATAATTAGAGGAGGTTTCCAAGTGTGACGTCATCTTCGGCAAAAGCCGTATGCGTAAGAGGATAATTTTGAATATGCAAATCTAAATAATATTTAGATGCTTCACTAAATGTAGACTCTGATCGATAGAATTCCCGTGTGAAATATACAGTTATATATGTATACATTACAAGATTTGTATTGCGTTGAATTGATATGGAAGCTTTGTTTATAAAATAAGTAATGTAGCCATTATTATTAACATTATCTACCATGAGACTATCCTATCCCCCGTGAAACTATCATATCCACCATGAGACTATCCTATTTACCAAAATACTATCCTATCCAGCACGAGGCTATCCTATCCACCACGAAACTATCATATCCACCATGAGACTATCCTATCTACTGTGTAAAAGTATGATTGACCCAAGATTAAATTATTATTTCTAGCTCTGTTAATTCGATGGACCGGGCTCACTGAGGCATGTACGTGGGTGGAGTAGTTCAGTGTGGACACGGATGATCCTAAATGTTTTGTTTGGTATTATTATACGTGCATTATTATTATGTTTTTTTTCCTAAGCTATGGAATCCCTTTAAACTTATTAATGATATTATGTTGTTAAATAAATTAAACAATGAAATAGTGTTTTCAGTTTACAGTCTACACGATTCTATTCTATGGCTTGGGACTGTATACAACTAACTATTATACAATCTTTACACCAATAATTGATTTCATATGTTTTCATACAGTTCCGAAATAAAATTTATTGAGTTTATGGAATATCTCTGAATTCTTGTCCACCAGAAGTGAATCCAGAATGATCCGGTAATCCGGTCAGATAATATTTCAGGTACCTCTGTGTTCCGGATCAAGCCATATGGCAGTTACTCAGTTAATGTAGCAGCCATCACTTTGTGGTCTCTGAGGGATATTACAAATACACGATGTCTTGAAACTGTTCAATATTTTCTGAACATTCACCCGTTCAATGTTGCATTCCCCGGTAAGTAATGCCGATATTACAACACCTCTAATTGGGTATTAGAAAACACTATATCTGGAGTTTCACTGTAAAACACTTTTCAATGGTTCCTAATAATGAGTACGCTTTATTAAATCTTAAAGAATACATAAGTGTAAATAAAGGAATGAAACATTGATAGCCACGATGAAGTAGCACACGCACGCACGCACGCAGCACGCACGCACGCACGCACGCACGCACACATTCACCTTTTTATAATGTCGTGAAATGAAGAATGTTTGCAATAGACAAATATAGAATGAAGAAAGCACATTAAACTGTGGTAAGTGAACGCTAATGGGTGCAGGATGCGGGGAAAACGTTAAAAGATAACATCACGACAAAAACGTGTCACAAAACGTATTCCATATTCACATAACCGCCATGGAACGAAGAAAAATTGATTGATACAAATGATACTGTACCAGAATATATCTCTACCTGTCATCATCTGACGTCACTAAGATGTTGACCTTATTATTGTCTGGATGTAGTATAAGCCCCGAGCGATAATCGAGGAGAATATATTTTATTATCTGGTTTCAAACATTTTGTTATAAAGCATTTTGACTTTGAAGTTGATTTGTTCGTCGTTATTTTTTGTTGGAGGAAGTTGTTTCTCTTGAAGTAGAAAAGCAACCTCCATACAATAGCCGCAGTGGCTCCGGCAGTAACAACAACAACAACAACAACAACAACAACAACAATAATAATAATAATAATAAATAATGACGATGGTGATGATAATGATGATGATGATACTACTACTACTGCTACTGTTATTTACACTAATAATAATTATAATATTCATAATATTAATGAAAAAAATAAAAAAAACAATAAAAAATAAAAAATGTTTAAATTAAGAATTGTTTATTTACAGCCGATAAAATGTAAACAGATAATATTAATGATAAACATAAATATACAATAGACATAAATATGTTTAACACAAAACAAAAGTTAAGATGAACATCAAATAATGAAGTTGCAGGTGATCAAACCCGGCTGATGTAGGACCTGTCCCACTATCAACATCTAATACATCTCCGCCCCCCCCCCAAACCTGCAGACTACTCATAAATAATAAAAAAAATGGACGGGGATGATCGTGTACCAAGATTTAGTTACCTGTGACTGATAGACAATCTCACACTAATTAAATATATTTACAATTTACCTGACATATGATATTATATACATATGATATGAACAGGCATTATTCCGAATATATTACTTAGAGCACGGTATAAAGAGATACCTACTTACATGTTAAAAATTTAGCATTGGATACAGAAACCACATTGACAATAAGGTGTCCATTTAGCTAAAACATGTTTTCAGCCTTTCAATGTAGGCTTCTTTTTAATTAAAAGGGGCTATGTAATTGTTTAGTACTCGGGGAGTATATACCATTTCAATAAACTTATTATAAGTACTTACTATATACGATAGTCGTTTATTGCACTTATCGAACAATTTACCATGAGAACCTTTAAAACATAAAATGAAGAATATTGGAACCTTTTTAAAAAGGGATTTTTCAAGCTTCTATATATTAGTATTTCAGAAAAAGTGCCATATAATACAACAATAGTTGAAATAATATTCCACAAATCTACTGGATAACAATATTTTGTTAGATTCACTAAGAACTCTACTTAATCTAGATATATATATTTTTAATTGCTAACCGGTTAAATAATTTTCTCAATGATTTCTTATGTTAGGCGTTTTATCCAAGTTCTTCTCAAAGCTATGGAACAATATATGCAAGGATTGTGCGTGATTAATATAACTTCAATATCTGTTCTTTCTCACAATGGGAGCGAAGGTAATTGTTCCGGAACTGACGTCATGGAGTTGTGCTTCTTGATTACATTTAGGCCTTCGGATAGCGCCATGGTTAGAGCAATGAGCTGCAAACCTCCGGGTTGTGGGCTTGAATCCGATTCATACCTGTGTTTGCAGGATGTTTCCGTGTGCGATTGTCTCTCGACCATATGCCTCAAATGTGACCAGCGCCGAGTTACCGAAATTTCCATTAACCAAAATATTAGTATGTCCCCCGAAATTTCCCTCGGTCATAGGAAATTTCGAATATTATTATAATTTAGGATACCATTACATTTGAATGAGAAGTTTGAATCATTTTCCTCATCAAGCACATACATGCATAATATCTGCTTCAACGGAGTGTTTTCACACGTTTCAAATAATTCTGTTTCAGATATGTAATTACCTTCATGCTGTAATGATTGTTAACGAAACACACTCAATCACAATCCAATTAAAAGTGACAAGAGGTTTGAGTAGATCTGGAGCGAAACATCTGGATAAAGAAATTGCCATCTACAGATACTCTCCCTGCAGTCAATTACGCATGAACAGGTTCTCGAACAGTACCTGTGAAAACTGATGCTATCAATTGCAATCAATTCATATGAAATATATTTCTATCTACAGAACGTGTTCCATCAATTGCCAGACGGAGGCCTTCTCCTTCATTGGCCATCGTGAGATCGACGATTGGTGTCAGACTGATGGAGATACTCTCTCCTATTCTTAGATTACAGATGATGAGATCGTGTCCTGTCCAACAAACATTATGAATTCACACCCAGCATCAGATGAAGAAAGTGGTGATGAAATGTCCGACATCAAAGTCCCGACGCATAGCAGCATTGATAATCAGAAAATCAACATTTCGACCAGATATCATCATCTCACTTCTTCTGAAAGACAACTATAGACACCACCACCAACAATAGCATCACAACTACACATCATAAATCAATACCAGGTGTTTGTGCTCATCACACATTTGGACAATAGCCAACACATAATGAAGCCATCCACTATCTGGAAAAAATCACTAATTTATCTGAAGGGCCCAAATGATGACGTCCCTAAATTCATTAGAGAGTGGTGTCTGCTACGAGTACGGGTGGCTATCAAAGGGCAAACAGCCTTAAAGCAGAAAGACATCACATCGTTCTTTAAATTCAAATAATTTATTATTAAAATCGTTCAATTGTTAGCGCTATTTAATTTTGTCTGATATTTTTGATACAGGTACGGTAACTATATGCGCGCATGCGTGGATGAACAGATGTCTGAAGGGTTATGAATTACGTCGGCTGTAATCATTAGGTACACAAATCAAGAAAGAGCTCAAGTCAACGTTTGATTCGTTGTTTATTTACGGCATTGTTAGATCCGGTTTTGATAACTCAATTAATTATTTGTTTGAGAGAAACACCTAAATTTAATTTACACTAGTCATCCATTGTTCATCGACAATGTATGCTTTGTCACTACTACGCTCTACCAGAATATATTGTATACTAATCGCTCATGCTAAAATTCTATTATCTGAAAATTAGTGGGACATTTAGGCTCCCCAGACATTTCGGCTAACCGGGTTGCACCTGTACTCGAATCAACTCAATTAAACTCAACTCCCAATTCTATTCAGCTTAAGTGTTGATATAATATAGATAATTTCACTCTTTGGTAGTCCATATAATTGTTCCCTTACATGATGTTCTCCTCTGAAAAGTGATAAAGGCATGTCCCGATGCATTGGTGATCTATTATACCACACTGATAAGTAGAGTAGATGTCATATCACGTGCCTATATTGATTAGAGTAATGTAAGCCATCTCATGGAGAGTGACATAAGAAGACAACAAGTTGATCCATTCTCTATTTAGTATCATATTCTACTCGAGTGACTGATCCATTTGTTTGGTTTTGACACTGATTATTCTTGTGGGACACGAGAAGTTTATATATTAGATGATAATAAGGTCAGGTTTTTGTTTTGGAGAAGGAAGTATGGCACAACCAATATTTTGCTGGAAGAGAATCCCCTAGCGACTTTATGGCAAATTACAATAATTCCACGGGATGAAATGTTACGTTACTACTGATTTCCATTAAAAATTTAACACCATCATACTTATATCTGAAAATATGTATTCATTGATCACTTATTTCTATTATACGATATACGATATTAATGAATTGTGTAAAGGGAGAGCTATTTGGCCACTTTATGTATCAATGTTCAAATAATGCACTATATGTCGACTTCATGTTTTCACCTGAAAGCTTTAAAAAATGTTTCTGAACAGTTCTAGGAATCGTCTCTTTGTAGTAATCTTGAACCTGAGCTGCTCACTATAGAGAGTAATAAGATGAGCAAAAATTGTTTATATTCAAGAACCTATCCGCTCCGAAGCATAGACAATCCCGTATACGGTGTTAGAGTTAATCGTGATTTGTTTATACATATTTGACTTGAATTAGGATTTTCAGGTAAAAATCATGGCTACAGCATGATTATATTTTTTCTATTCTCGTTTCTGGAAAAGGAGAAAGTCAAATACCATTCCAACCCCTCTTTGTCAACTGATCAGAATGAAAAATACAACATTTATGTTTTTTAAATAATAGGCCAAGTTTCGATTTAATTGAAAACTAACTAGCATCAGAAGAACAAAGTATTTATTTTCTTAGCCTCTTCCATCGTTCAAGGTCATGGCCTAGTGTTCTGCAGGTTAGTACTGATAGTTGAAACTGTTGCATTTACTATTAACATTTTATTGCAAATATTTAGTACGAAACAATGAGTGCAATAGCCGACAGACCATATATAACATTACCGATGTTTTATGTCTATTAATATATCTGCGTCATCGACGGATATTTAAACCTCATTTCTCGGTCCGTCCTATCTTTGATGTCTGAGTAATCTCCACACAATTAGATGTCGTTGCTGCTGCTACACGTTGATAACAATTATAGGCTGTTATACAATGATGATATGTTACCAAAAGGAGACGTTGATAACAATTATAGGCTGTTATACAATGATGATAGGTTCCCAAAAGGAGACGTTGATAACAATCAGAGGCTGGTACACGAAGATGATATGTCACCAAAAGGAGATCAACAACGTAAATGGTAGACATAAGATAAGAAGAAGACGAAAAGATTCACCTGAGAGACGCAATAAGATATCGTGATGAGGATAGAACGAGTAGAGAAAAGAAGAGAATAACTGAACGAGATAATAAAAGGTTGAAGATATGTGAGTAATCTGCTTTGATGAGGTGACTCATGATGAGGTGAAACATAATATGGTGGGATGTGACTACATCGAACAGAAATGTATACATCGTGGTAGTTCTGTACATGATAGCATGTACATAAGAACTGTACTGTACACGATAGCATGTACATAAGAACGGTACTGTCAACGATAGCATGTACATAAGAACGGTACTGTCAACGATAGCATGTACATAAGAACGGTACTGTACACGATAACATGTACATAAGAACTGTACTGTACACCATAGCATGTACATAAGAACGGTACTGTACACGATAACATGTACATAAGAACTGTACTGTACACGATAACATGTACATAAGAACTGTACTGTACACGATAGCATGTACATAAGAACGGTACTGTACACGATAGCATGTACATAAGAACTGTACTGAACACCATAGCATGTACATAAGAACTGTACCGTACACGATAACATGTGCATAAGAACGGTACTGTACACGATAGCATGTACATACGAACTGTACTGTACCCGATAGCATGTACATAAGAACTGTACTGTACACGATAGCATGTACATAAGAACAGTACTGTCCACGATAGCATGTACATAAGAACAGTACTTTACACCATAGCATGTACATAAGAACTGTACTGTACACGATAGCATGTAAATAAGAACGGTACTGTACATGATAGCATGTACATAAGAACTGTACTGTACACGATAGCATGTACATAAGAACGGTACTGTACACGATAGCATGTACATAAGAACGGCAATTCTCCAGTTTAGTCATTTGAGGTAATTTAACAATCACGAAGTTGTCTATAATGATGATGATGATGATGCTGATAATGCTGATGATGATGATGATGACTACGATAATGACGATTCTGAGGATGAAGTCGATGATGATGGTAATAATAACAATAATAATGGATAGTTTGTGGGATTACTAATTATTACTTTGAATAGATGACTATCTGTTTTAGTTTTATGGAACCTACTGTTGATAATAATCCATAATATGTTTATTATAAATGTTAATGCTATTTTGTCAGTGTAAGTCAGACGTGTGCAGCATCTTATACACCATAAAGCTCCATATCTTGGTGATGATTCGTGTTTTACGGCCACTATTGTGCACATCGTAGGCTAAATAGATGTAACATCCTTCAGATATGCCGACGCCGAGATTCGAACTCAATGAGATGACATATTTATCAGGCGTAAAAGCAGATGGAGTGACGAGTCACCGGGACATATGATAAATATATTGCTTTATGTATGTTTTATGTAGTGACAGCGAAGACAGTGACAATTGGGTTATATGGTTTATATAGTGTTGCTTTGAAGAACGATACAGCAATTGAAAAATAGCTATAAATAGGGCTGCTTAGATAATTAATCTAAACATTCTCACTACTGCCGTGATCTGACTTGGGTGTTCTACCCAAACTCCACGGCTGTAGGTGATTCGCTTTTGTTTTTGCTTGGCGGCTTAGGGACTGGTGAGACATTACACATGTCTCAGCAAGAAAAGTCGCCACTCTGGATTCAGTCCCCTGAAGAAACGTCCAGAGTTTGAATTCACGGTTCGAGATTCTCTGTGCCTTATTATACACAGCTAAAACACACATTGCCCGTGTCAGAGATTGAGGTTCGTGTTTTCTCTTTACCAATTTTGTAATATTTGATATAAAGGGTTAGTGACGAGTAGGTCATAGAATTTACTGGATTTGTATGCTTATGAGGTATTTGACCCTCCAGCAAATATCACAAGGCATATTATGCTGCGGTTAAGATGTTCCCTTTTCTGTGCGTGGAGACTGTATGTTTCCAGGTCCATGCGTTCTAAGAAAAGTTGATCTAGAGTTGTATATTCCGTGCACTATTTGCGTCTTTGGAGGCACGCCGTTTAAGTGTTTGGCCTGGTTATCCAGCATTTAAATGACTGTAGCAGACACAATACGCTCTTAAAGCATGTACTCCTGACTCAGGAATAGAAACACTGCATCGCATCTCGAGCGGTGGCATTGGACACAGCTCGTGTGGTTGGTGTGTTTTATATAACAAGTTTAGTTGCATATATAATTCACCTTAGTTGTTTGTGGGAATAGAATTATCTTTCCTAGGTCCAGTTATGTCCAGTCTGTACTATGACATTCAAGGCTAACTTTAGTCTCCTTGTCATTAATAAAACCCTATATTATAATTATAGTTTGTATAGCAGACATTAGGTCTGATTTGAAAATGTTAATATATAGAACGGCAATTCTGCCATAACGGTCTGCTAAAGCGCCGATGTAATAGTGACGACTAGGTCATAGTATTTATTGGATTTGTATGTTTATGAGGTATTTGACCAAATATCACAAGGCATATTATGCTGCGGTTGAGAAAGTTCCGTTTTCTATGCGTGGAGACCATATTTCCCGGTCCCTGCATTCAAGAAAAGTTGATCTAGAGCTATATATTCCGTGCACTATTTGCGTCTTTGGAGGCACGCCGTTTAAGTGTTTGGCCTGGTTATCCAGCATTTAAATGACTGTAGCAGACACAGTACGCTCTTAAAGCATGTACTCCTGACTCAGGAATAGAAACACTGCATCGCATCTCGATCGGTGGCATTGTACACAGCTCGCGCGGTTGGCGGGTTTTATATAACAACTTATAAAATTCACCTTGGTTGTATGTGGGAATAGAATTATCTTTCCTAGGTCCAGTTATGTCCAGTTTGTACTATGAGATTCAAGATTAGCTCTAATCTGCTTGTCATAAATAACATATAAGAACTACAATAGCAGACGTTAGGTCAGGTTTGAAAATGATAGCATAGTTCAAACAGTACGGAAGCTATGACGCGCTATTACGGTCTGCTTCAGTGCAGATGTCAGTCTTTTAATAGCAATTAAGATAAATAGTTTTAATAGTAGTCGCTTCATGACACCTGCCCGTTGTAAAAACTGATCTTTGAAGACAGTGACAATTGGGTTATATGGTTTATATAGTATTGCTTTGAAGAAAGATACAGCAATTGAAAAATAGCTATAAATAGTGCTGCTTAGATAATTAATCTAAACATTCTCACTACTGCCGTGATCTGACTTGGGTGTTCTACTCCAAACTCCACGGCTGTAGGTGATTCGTATTTTGATTTTGCTTGGCGGCTTAGGGACTGTGAGACATTACACATGTCTCAGCAAGAAAAGTCGCCACTCTGGATTCAGTCCCCTGAAGAAACGTCCAGAGTTTGAATTCACGGTTCGAGATTCTCTGTGCCTGTGCCTTATTATACACAGCTAAAACACACACAAACACACACACACACACACGATACATACACACACACACACACAGACACACACACACACACGTTTGCACGAAAGCATACATACATACATTAACATTGTTCTGGTTTCAAAAACGTAAAGAAGTTATGAGCTAATCGATAAATAAAAAACACGGAAACTTATAATCTGTTAATTATTACTTCCGTTATCGAACCTAAATAGAAACGATCCCAGGAAATGAACTTCATCCACTCTATTCAGGTCACGTAATTTAATATCCATCAATATTCTTTGCATGCCCCGACATTAATCTCTCTACCAAATTGTTTACCACAGAAGATTGACCCAGATAACTCTAGCCACGATTTGACGTCACTATAATGTTACCAGTGTTGATACCCGGATGTCGTACAAGTGTTGAGACCGATAATACAGGAGATTGGATAAGGTTATCTAGTATCTATCTTAATATGGAAGCACCTACTTTCGGACGTGAATTTGTTCAGGATTCGTCTTAGTCTTACCACTACTACTATTATTACTACTACTACTACTACTACTACTACTACTACTACTAATAATAATAAGAATAAATAGTAATAATAAATAGTAATAATAAATATATTAATAAATTCTTATATATAGCAAACAGTTTTTTGATGTTGTTAATATAAGACAAGGACACTATAAGAAATAGGAAGACTATTAAAAATTAGATCGAGAAAGAAAAGAATCTTGATATATCTCTACCATTATTTACTGGAATCCTATTTCTCAGTTCAATAGAATCATTACTTATCACTTTAATAACAAATGTTTAATGTTTTATGAATATTTAGATATCAATATTATCAATGGACTAGTCCTTAAAGTGCCGTGTTATTTAAGGCTGTTAGGTAATTAACATGGCCTTAAGTCTGGTCCGTGCCGCACTCTGAGTCACTGTAGATGTTTAATAACCGACCTTATAAAGTCATACGTTCTACTCTCAACTATATCTCGTGCATTTAAGATCTTCTACAAAAATTAAATGTTGACTTTGTTGCATCCCGTATTGACTGCTGAAACACCCGTTATGTGGGTTATCTGGTTTTAGCGTTTATGGCTTTTAGAATGATGGAGCTGGCCCCGGGAAAAATATTATAATATCGGCGACAATATTTGAAAACCTGCATTACAGACAGTTGTTGCATTTAACTGTTAAGTCTATTAACATCGGTGCATCTGGGTATCAGTGTGAACTGTTCTCCGTGAAAAAGTCTCCTAAAAATATCACTGCAGGTGCAGGTGTCAAGGCTGAAGTCGAGTGTGCATTTATGTGGTAGCTCCCTATTTTGTGGAATGAGTTGCAGGTGGCGATGAGCAATATCACATCTTGAATAGTTTAAATTTGTTCTAAATTCTTACCTCTCCGAGTAATGGTGATGATGATGATGATCATTCGATTCAAGATGTATCTGTTTGAGAACACCATATATGTAGGAGCGTCTTCAGTATGTTCCGTTTGTTGATGATGATAATTGGCCGCAGGGAAATTGTAATTTTTTATATTTCTATAATTATTTCGTCATTGTTAGTGTAATCCATGTTCTGTGCTGGTATAAATCTGGATTTGGATAACGTTTTATTTTTCATTCAAGAAAAGACGTTCGCTGCCACAAGAATCCTTTAATTAATTTTAAGCCTGTTAGAGGACATTTTGAATAGATAATTTAATTATGGAACATCCTGTATTTTATTCTAACATCTTAGGAGATATAAGACTAATGTTTGGCAGGTAGCTTGTCTCTTTTTCGGATGTTTGAGGTCGTTTTGGGGGTACATATATTATATGTGGCTCAAACAATTATACTGAACAATGGATTTGTTTTAGCCACTCGGTGTTCTTTAGCTTTGTCTTCTTCAGACGAATCAGTCCTTGTGTTCATTTAATTATATGTTGATTTTTAACCGGATTATAAAACATAGAATATGCTGTTGTTTAAAAGGTGGAAATATCGTAAAGATATTGGGTCAATCCATATAAAATCAACCAGTCTTTCCCACCTGACTACTTCATGATGAGGTACTGGAACAATGTTTACGTTTCACTAAATATATTTTCACGGTCACACACCTTTGAAGTGCCGAGTGATCTAAATAATTGTAAACCTGCAACATTGATCCAAATAATTAAACCTTTGGTTGGCAGGTTAAGTTAAAATCTGGATTTTATCAAGTTCAATTTGCATATTTATCCAAGGAAACATGGGTAGATAGTGAATTTTATATCACGTGTGAGAGAATACTGAGTTCTTCCATATGGCTCCGAAAGTTTCACCTTTCTATGTCAATTATTTAAAAAGGTATCAGGGTTCAAATTGGGCTAAAAGGTAGGCGTGAAAGCGAAAGCAGCATAATTAGAAGTACCCATTGACGTCAAAGTGGGGTAACTTTGATTATTTTTAGCAAAACTTTACAATTATGCCTGGCCTCAACATATACATGGTAGGTGATTAGGTGGGAACATTTTAATAATTTGGTTCATTTGATATGGAATTACCTTATTCCTTTTTAAATATTTTACTAGATAAGGCTAAGTAACATTAGAGAAACTGTCATTTCTGGTCAAAAATATATATATATATATATATATATATATATATATATATATATATATATATATATATATATATATATATATATGTGTGTGTGTGTGTGTGTGTGTGTTGTGTGTGTGTGTTTGTTTGTGTGTGTTTGTTTACTTCTTGCAGCCAGATTGTAGTTGCCTATTTTGGGAAGATAAAATGTCATCTTATAGCCGCACAGCATGTTTATAGACGACGAAGTGTTGTCTTTTACCCTATTTTGTAAAGGTCACCATTGAATAAGCCAACTTAATTATGTTGCATCGTGTCTCAGACGGGACACAGTTACTGTACTAAGGTGTTCCTAATAGTCGACATTTGTCAATTAACATTGGTCGACGAAAAGCTATCAGTAACCATCTTAAAGACGTCTTTCATATTCTTATTGACCTGATATCCATACGTTTTATAATGTATGTCAAAATTTCATATCCGTATATGTACCTGTCATTGTTGATCT
Source organism: Paralvinella palmiformis (assembly GCA_025642065.1). Taxonomy (NCBI): domain Eukaryota; kingdom Metazoa; phylum Annelida; class Polychaeta; order Terebellida; family Alvinellidae; genus Paralvinella; species Paralvinella palmiformis. The sequence continues at coordinate 419,840 of JAODUP010000234.1, forward strand.
GTTATAGTAAGATTATAAAATCCGGTATTTTCCAAAATTCCTAAAGCTTTCAAGGAATCCGTGAAACAGGGATTTAGCGAATTCCCTGAAAGTATTAGGGATTTCGCGAAATCCCTGTTTTCAGAATGGTACCGTAACGTATCCATAATATTAACCATATATGAAGAGCTCGATCCAAAACATAAAAATCTCGTGCTTTGCACTAAACATAATATAATCATTGAACTAGCGGCACTAACTTCTAAACGAAAGGCGTCTTTCTGTAATTGGTAATGTAATTGTAATATACTTACCGTGATGCATACCGAAGACGGTGTAATAACGTCATAGCTGCCTACATAGGGCTGAATAAAGATGGATCGAATTTTGCCGAGATCCATCACGAAATTGATAGGTGCCTATCTCCGATGTGATCGTTCTGATATCAGGTCGAGTCTGATTTCATCACCTGTATCTTTTGTCTTTTGCCATGTCAACAGAGATGCTTCGATATACACCTGCTCGTTTCTCTCTCTATCAGTCCACGACATATGTTTGTTTCTCATCACACCGACGACAGGTTGCCCCCAAAACACGAAACTCAGATAGATGGCGGTCTACGACAGAAGTAGGAAATGCAATGAAAGAAACATTTCTTGTATTTTATGGCTAGGACGAAGAATGTTAGATGATGATGATGATGATTAATGTTTTACGGCCACTTTTGTGCGCATGGTAGGCTAAATGGGCCGAGCGACCTCCGAAGGTAATGAAGCGAAGTCAAAGATGAAACAACCATCACGCCCACGCCGAGATTCGAACGCGGGCGGTAGTGATCTGTGATCCAACACGCTACCGCTGGACCACGGAGGCGCCCACGACGAATGTTAGAGGAAAAAAGGCCCTATTTCAGCGATCATCATTCTATCATCAATAGTTATTATAATGGAATTTGTTGTCATGTTTTGTAAGGCTTTATTATAGAAATAAGTCGTTATTAACCCGAGGCTATCATAATAGGTTTCATCAAACAATACTGTTGAAATGGATTAATATTCGGACTACTTTATTAATTTGTTTGAAATACCAAAAGGATCACACTTAGAATAACAATATCTTGTTATACATCGGCTTGTTATACTTCGGCTTGTTATACATCGGCTTGTTATACATCAGATTTGCTCTCTAACAAATGTCCAAAAAGCGACTCGTCGACAGTTATATAGGTTAAACAATGGGAAATTATTAAAATATAACTTTCTTTTGCCATTGATTATATAACCTAGTGTACGCCTTTCATTGTAAGACTGCATGTATAACACTTAATGGAGTGATTGTGATCCAGGTTTGTAAACAACCTGTTTTGATATGTTTCTAGATCCGAGCTGGTATTGGCACTAAATGACTTATATACAACCGATAGTAGTATATGATATGTTTTTACGTATCTATATATATATATAATATATATATATATATATATATATATAAAAAAAAGAGAGAGAGAGAGAGAGAGAGAGAGAGAGGGTTGGCTTTTGATGATGGACAGACATGGGCAGAGAAAACACCTAGTTACTGGTAAACATAATATCTTCGCCACCGAATTAATCCCTTTTATCTGGAATTGAAGGCATCTTAATATCACCAAGTTCACCTTCAGTCAGTGAAGCTATATCTAATAATGAACTGTGGATATAATTAAGTAGAAGAAAGGTTATCCAATACCAAGTGTATTCTTCATTAGCTCGCTGGCTTTGTTGCCACTTATACTTATATTTAACTCTATTTTTAAACACATTTAAAACGCGAAAGATAATTAATTATTTACAATATAATACGTTATTTTGATATATTCTATTCAGCTCTAACAGACAATGTCAAGAGAATAAATTCAAAAAAAATATATAATAATAATAATAATAATAATAATAATAATAATAATATTGATAATACTAATAATAATGATAATAATAATAATGATAATATATATATATATATATATATATATATATATATATATATATATATATATATACATACGTAAGCCCTAAATGATGAGCTATGTTTAAATTAAATTATTAGCATTATTATTACTACTACTAATACTATTATCTTAGTAATGGCGTATGGATACGAACAAGTCCTTAAGTGTTACCTCTTTATAGCCACCTCCTACCATATCCAGGAAGAATATATCAATCCAATTCTGACCCAAATCCAGAACGAGGTATTTACTGACGGGAAGACGACAATTGATAGTAGTTTTATTTCTGTGACGAGATAAACAATAATTAAACAGGTAATTATATTACCATCTTGTACTTAATTTGATCAACGGTACTTTTTAGTTAATTAATTGTCGTCATAATGGAGCGGGTGTTGAACTGCAGACTAAGATGTTTCCGGTGCAGTTAGGTGACGGCTGTCATTTAGTAAACATGTGATACATAAAGCTAGCCATATGATAAGTCTACCGATATGTCTTTGTTGTCAAAAAAGATAAATCCGATTATAAAGTATGTCTGTATTTTTTAAGTATTAAGATGGATCCAGACAATGAATCGCTGTGCTACATCACGCACACACGAATAATTATGCCTATTAGATTAATACATATCCAAATATTTAGATGGACATGTAATGCAACGTTCATATTAAGAGGGAAATTATTGATTTATCATTATTATATACATAAACCTTATGAAAGTAGATTAATTCTTTGTCTTCAAAGTATTGGCTTTTTCCGATTTTCTTTTGTTATGTGCTTATGATATATATATATATATATATATATATATATATATATATATATATATATATATATATATATTTTTTTATCGTTATAAATCATATTATAGTAATCCCTGGGTCTCTAATAAGGTCTGTTAAAACAATTTTCAGTGTAAACTGACTTGATATATGGAATCTCTCTCTCTCTCTCTCTCTCTCTCTCTCTCTCTCTCTCTCTCTCTCTCTCTCTCTTTCTCCTCTCCTATCCTTCTCTCTCTCCTTTCTCTCTCTCTCTCTCCCCTATATATATATATATATATATATATATATATATATATCCTTATATATGATAACAGTTTTATTCTGATGTGAAAATAAAACTCATTTCTTCAGGGACATTCTTCAGACTACTAGTACTCATTATGTTCTTTTGTAGAAATAAATACTTATCAATTCAAAACTGACATGACAGTTATTTATGGTAATTGAAACGTCTCAATACAATGAGAGCTGACTGTGGCCAAAAAAAAAAAAAAAAAAAAAAAAAAAAAAAAAAAAAAAAAAAAAAAAAAAAGACAGACAGACAGACAGACAGACAGACAGACAGACAGACAGACAGACAGACAGACAGACAGACAGACAGACAGACAGACAGACAGACAGACAGACATGCAAACAGACATACAGACATACAGACATACAGACAGACAGACAGACAGACAGACAGACAGACAGACAGACAACTCACTAACTAACCAAATCACATTTCCCAGTTGATATATTAACATCATATTATTCTAGTTCGACTTTACCTCCCTGGCAAAAGAATGTCGAAAAATAAATCGTAAAGATTCTTTAATGTTTTGGCAGATAATTCATTAACCAATTAAGAACTACTAGCTTTCAGGCTATCGTGTGGTGAATATTATGATAATCAAGATATTATTCAATGAACCAATTGAATCACCTAATTAAGTAGTCCAGATGGAGATTCTGTTAAGATACACGTCGAGTGGCTGTTAGATTCCGGGTTAACGCTGGTACGAGGTGTGTCATCTTAATGTAATACTACATGACAAAGGATCCTGAGTGCTTATCCACTGCACCGTCATACTCGACTAATTCATCTCGTCCCGTGGTGAGTCCAGAAGACCTGTATCGAGGATGACATGTCTGTGAGCGCTGATAACAAGGCTGTACATTACATGGTTTCTATTATTAGGTGGAGATGCTTATAACAGCAATAACATTTAGCCTTTTATGTCGAAACGTAGAAATAACACACCAGCAATTATCCTTACTGAAGAGTATTTCCCAAATCAGTCGACAATCTTCTGTACCACGAAAGAAACGCACGTTTGTAAGGTCGTCCTTAATTTGGAAATCGTTACTTTTGCAGATATACTAATTACCGACTAAAAAGCTTTTTGATAAAAATATCAATTCTGAGATCACAACATAAATAAAGATTGGAAAAAAACTAGTATTTCATTAAGGAATATAAAAATTAAGTCAAAGGTATAAATAATCAACATCCGATCAATACGGTTATCATCAGATATTCTGTTTCTTATAATCAAAGTAAACCATAAAGGTTTATAACTTTTCCAACGACAGGGTTCGTTTTAGTTGAAAAGCCTGTTCCGGTTTTGTTGACATTATCGCTTCCAACAACAATTAATGGTCCATACTGATTTATGTTGAACGCAACTGATGGAGTTGACATGCGTGAATCCTAGTGAATCCCAAGAGAGTAATAGTATATTGTTGATATAAACAAACTTCCTACCATCTCTCCGTCAGGGAGTGTCCATACCCGATAACGATGAATGGTATATTTTATGTCGTTTTTATTTAGACAACAAATTGTGAGCGATATCCGGAAAAGGTCTTCGCGTCGGGGATTCCGCGATCCGGATTTTAGTAAAATTATAAATTACTAAATAGCACGTTATCTTTGATAAAGGATGAGAGTTTATCGTTCATTTTTATAAGGAAGTATTTCGCCTTCAAGTGAGAAAATCATTACTGGAGTCATCTAATTAGAGTGATCCAGATGGCGACAAATTCTAGAAATAAGTACATGATGACTGGCTTCTAAGAGTAAATTTGAGGTTGTTTTATAACAATTTGTATTTCTTAGTCTCGGTCGTATTGGACATTTCTCGGAAAGTACCAGCAAATTCGTCGTTGTAAACGCCAATTCCCCATTGACGCTCAACCTTTCCTGTCGTGTCATATCTGGATGAATTAGATTTTAGGTAAAATATAAGCAATATTATTTCTCTGATTAACACGTAATACACATATTGATTATATTGTTTATAAAATGCGATAATAAAATAAAAAGATAGAAATCCAGCCAATGGTGTAGCTTCTTCACAAGATGACCTAGTTTTGTTTTCATTATCACGTATTACATCAAGAGTAGTCAAGTCAAACTTTTACTGTTTTATCAATGTCACTGTTTTGTTAAATGTTATTTGTTTATTGGATATTCCAGGAATATTGCTTCAACTTGCGCCTTCAATATAGTTAATATACCTGAACGGCTTTAATGAGCTAGGACATGAAGCGTGAATGTTACCAGGGCCACTTCATCCGGTCTCTTAATAAATCTCGTATATAAACGAGTGTCAGATAAGACACTTGGTAAAACAGTGTAAATAATTGAGTCACTGAGCTACATCCTTTTCGAGGATATTAGCCTTTATAGAAGTTTGTTATTATAATATAATAATAATAATTTATGATTTATATAGCACCACACTCAACTTTGTTCTGGGATGATTTACATATATTATTATCACTGACTCAGATCTGCTTTAATACAACATCTACCCCAACTCCCAAGGGAGCATACAAAACATGCTGCTATTAAAGGCACAACGCGTTACTCAAACACATAGCCATAACGTCCTGTCAGGTTCTCATTTTATGGATGAGTGAACCAGTCGCCACTTAACAACATTGCATCTACCGGAGCCTCGAACCCGCTAGCATTCTGTTATGAGTCCTACACTCTAACTAACTGAGCCATCACGGCTAGACGAATGTTATTATTATTATTATTATTATTATTAGTAAACATTGGCTGAACATCTAATTGTTCCTTAGATTTGTATTTTACACACACACACACATGGATTTATACTCCTGGGATCGTTTCTAACTCCGGCAGGCATCTCCATGGGTATTAAGCTGCGGACAGAGTATTTTCCCATATTATGAGTAATTAGGTTACACTGATATAGGAAATTTGTTAAATGTATAGCTATCATAATCCCGACGTGACATTCGCAGTATCAGAGATCTGCCTGAAATCCGCTGTTCTCGACCATGGGTCAAATAGATCAAGTGGATAGGCGCTTTAATTTAGATCCCACCACACCTAACTGCATATACTTAGGGACGCTAAATTAAGCGTGAATGAACGTTCACTTTGTGATGAACGGAAACGTATGAGGATTAGCTGTTAGGTTCGAGTAAATCATAGTATTTATTCAGGTTTGAGACGATATTTCGTTCTAGTCCAGTAATAATCCATTGTGCGGTATTGCTACTTTGTTTTTATTTTAGTTAAATCGCTTCAGTGAGTCCATACTGTGTTAGTGTACATTCTCTTTGTTATGAACAAACTGTAATGTTTGTTAACACGCTGAGGCTATATATAGGGCTTGAATTTTCACTTAGGTTAGAGAAGAACTTCGACGCCAGACCAGTCGGACGTGTATTGATACATGGTTCATATAGGTAGGATTTAGTCAGTTATTCGAACCCAGAATAAAGCTGAGGTCAGCATCTGAGATGTCGAAATGTTTCATATACAGGTTTTTTTGGATCACAGAAAATTACCGTTGAATGTAAACTGTGGTGTCAAAATAGTTTATGATATGTATGTAGCAAGTCACCATTGAACCACACGCACGTGTTGTTTTTTGCGAGCTGTGGTATCAAATGGTATTTTTTTACGTGCTTCCGCTTTTTGTACGTAGCCTGCATGTAGCCGCTTTCCTGTGGGGATGACATATTTGTCGCGTACGAAAAGCGAATTAGCTGGTTCCTGATGAGTAGACCAGACACATGCTTAGGTATACGCACACATTTATCAATATGTGGAGGTATGGAACATTTTATTTTAAGATTAATGTATGTATAGTTGTATTTAGATTTATGGAGGTAGGTTTCGAAGGATGTTTAGATATGTTGATGCTCTGTGCCTGTTGCCTTTTATATGTACCCTAAAACGCACATTGCCCGTGCCAGACATCTTATTTATTTCCATCCAGATTCCTTATTACACCAATGTAAGAAAGTTATGTCGTTATTACAACATGTTTGAGTTTATTAGCTTTGTTATGTATAATGTAGAATCTATATTGTTGTCCTCTTATGTGGTCTGGCGAAACGACCTATTAATTCATACAATGTTTCTTGATGGATTTATACTCCTGGAGTCGCAACCCGGAGGATTCCTGGGAAAAAATTCCCGAGTTTTTTTCCCATATTATGAGTAATTAGATTACACTGATATAGGAAATTTGTTAAATGTATAGCTATTATAATCCCGACGTGTCATTCGCAGTATCGGAGATCTGCCTGAAATCCGCTGTTCTCGACCATGGGTCAAATAGATCAAGTGGATAGGCGCTTTAATTTAGATCCCACCACACCTAACTGCATATACTTAGGGACCCAAATTAAGCTTTAATGAACGTTCACTTTTTGATGAACGGAAACGTATGAGGTTTTTGCTGTTGGGGTTTTTAAATAAATCATAGTATTTTTACTCAGATTAGAGACGATATTTCGTTTTTAGTCCAGTAATAATCCATTGTGCGGTATTGCTACTTTGTTTTTATTTTAGTTAAATCGCTTCAGTGAGTCCATACTGTGTTAGTGTACATTCTCTTTGTTATGAACAAACTGTAATGTTTGTTAACACGCTGAGGCTATATATAGGGCTTGAATTTTCACGTTAGGTTAGAGAAGAACTTCGACGCCAGACCAGTCGGACGTGTATTGATACATGGTTCATATAGGTAGGATTTAGTCAGTTATTGAACCCAGAATAAAGCTGAGGTCAGCATCTGAGATGTCGAAATGTTTCATATACAGGTTTTTTTGGACCACAGAAAATTCCCGTTGAATGTAAAGGTGTCAAAATAGTTTATGATATGTATGTAGAAGTCACCATTGAACCACACGCACGTGTTGTTTGTTGCACTGTGGTATCAAATGGTATGTTTTTACTTTTCCCCTTTTTGTCCCGGTGTGTAGCCGCTTTCCTGTGGGGATGACATATTTTTTTAAAAAAGCAAAGCTTTCCTTGGAACCAGACACATGTTAGGTATACGCACACATTTATCAATATGTGGAGGTAGGGAAACATTTTATTTTTAGATTAATGATGTATAGTTGTATTTAGATTTTGGAGGTAGGTTTCAAGGATGTTTAGATATGTTGATGCTCTGTGCCTTTTGCCTCTTTATATGTACCCCAAAACGCACATTGCCCGTTCAAATCTTATTATTTCCATCCAGATTCCTTATTACACCCAATGTAAGAAAGTTATGTCGTTATTAAAACATGTTTGAGTTTATTAGCTTTGTTATGTATAATGTAGAATCTATATTGTTGTCCTCTTATGTGGTCTGGCGAAACGACCTATTAATTCATACAATGCTGCTTGATGGATTTATACTCCTGGAGTCGTTTGTAACTCCGGCAGGCATCTCCATGGGTATTAAGCTGTGGACAGAGTTTTTTCCCATATTATGAGTAATTAGGTTACACTGATATAGGAAATTTGTTAAATGTATAGCTATTATAATCCCCAGGTCATTCCACTCTCCGAAAACCTGTTTTAATGGGTCAAATAGATCAAGTGGATAGGCGCTTTAATTTAGATCCCACCACACCTAACTGCATATACTTAGGGACGCTAAATTAAGCGTGAATGAACGTTCACTTTGTGATGAACGGAAACGTATGAGGATTAGCTGTTAGGTTCGAGTAAATCATAGTATTTACTCAGATTAGAGACGATATTTCGTTCTAGTCCAGTAATAATCCATTGTGCGGTATTGCTACTTTGTTTTTATTTTAGTTTAATTGCTTTAGTGAGTCCATACTGTGTTAGTGTACATTCTCTTTGTTATGAACAAACTGTAATGTTTGTTAACACGCTGAGGCTATATATAGGGCTTGAATTTTCAGTTAGGTTAGAGAAGAACTTCGACGCCAGACCAGTCGGACGTGTATTGATACATGGTTCATATAGGTAGGATTTAGTCAGTTATTCGAACCCAGAATAAAGCTGAGGTCAGCATCTGAGGTGTCGAAATGCTTTATATACAGGTTTCTTTTGGACCACAGAAAATTACTGTTGAATGTAAACTGTGGTGTCAAAATAGTTTATGATATGTATGTAGCAAGTCACCATTGAACCACACGCACGTGTTGTTTGTTGCGAGCTGTGGTATCAAATGGTATGTTTTTACGTGCTTTCGCTTTTTGTACGTAGCCTGCATGTAGCCGCTTTCCTGTGGGCGTGACATAAGTTTCCCGTATGAAACGCTAAACAGCTGGGCCCCAAAGGCTGATGAGTAGACCAGACACATGCTTAGGTATACGCATACATCTATCAATATGTGGAGGTATGGAACATTTTATTTTTAGATTAATGTATGCATAGTTGTATTTGTATTTAGATTTATGGAGGTAGGTCTCGAAGGATGTTTAGATATGTTGATGCTCTGTGCCTGTTGCCTCTTTATATGTACCCTAAAACGCACATTGCCCGTGCCAGACATCTTACGCACACGCACACGGCACGCGCACGCACACGCACGCGCACGCACGCGCACGCACACGCACACGCACGCACACGCACACACACGCACACACACGCGCACGCGCACGCACACGCACACGCATATATATATATACATTTTGGCTGGTATGTATTTTAGTTGATAGGAATGACTGACTTTTGTTGCCATTAGTCTTTAAATACAAAAGTTTTCAATACGAAGTTCGAGCAGACAAACCCGTAACCGTTTATCATTTGATGTAATGGAGCTCTTGATTTATTCTCAGGTGTAAGATTAACATATCACGTCTTATTTCTTACTACCCATAAGTTCCATGGTTAAAGCGATATTACGTATTTTCTACGTACTATTAATCCACCAATTTCGGGTTTTACTAGCTTATGGCATCAACTTGACACTGTCTGTTAATGGGCTTTCTGGTTTACACTTGTACTACTTCGGGTTCTGGTCTCTGGAGAGAGTATGAACAAAAGATCCTGTTGGTAATCATTTGCTGGTATAGCTAAGACTACTACTACTACTACTGCTGCTGCTGCTTCTGCTGCTATTACTAATACAGCTGCGATTCGTTTAATTTGATGCATTGTGTACCGACTTCGCACACAATTAATCACCTGGCCACTGATATTAGTCCTTAATGTAATGTTTTTGTTATTGTAATTTTATATTTTACCGACAACATAATAATATGTGTTTAGTATAAAACTAATCATCCAGCGGTTATAATATTCAAACGTTATCTGCCAGTTAGCAGTATTACATATTGAGCTTTGTATATGAAATGTTTTGAATGACGGATTACAGATTAAATTAGTAATATCTAAGTTATTTTGATACTATTAACTATTAAGTAATAGTAATGGGCTGAAGGAATCGATAAAAGATAGTTAAAATTTAATACGGAATATAAATATAGTAAAACTGCAACAGGTTGGTGATAAAAATATCATGTTTCATTCACAAATGAAGAACAATTATTTGCCACAAAGTGTGGGGTTATTTTTTATTTTGTAAAACAAATCTATGACCATATTCACTGAATAGCTAAGGTTTGTTTTGATTTTGTTAATATATGCGCATAATGATGATGATGGTGGTGATGATGATGATGATGATAATGGTTAGTGTCAAGAATACGATGATGATGATACTAATAATTTTAGTAGTGTGAACAAAATTCACTAATTTAGCATAAATATTTAGAAATACCTTTATCTCATTTGCTAAATAAATTAACAAACTTTATCAGTTTCCCATGCTACAAGTCTTCTTTCTCACCAATAACATATATTCTACTCCATTAGTGAAATGTAATTTAAACAAGTTTCCCCATTTTATGAACTATCTCTGTCGAATATTACATTTCACTGCAAATTGTATTTCTGTAAAGTCGAGATTTCTAGTTTTGCAGCTCGGCAAAAATTGATGTCTAAAGATTGCTACGACTGTTATATAAATCTTTAAAAGGTTGACAAAAAGATAAACAGACAAGATAATGATACACTAAATACGGTTGTAATACTAATCCTGATTTATTATTATTGTCCTCTTCCTGTTACAACTTTTAATGGATTTCTAAATACCAAGGTCAGGATAGTGTCACTTGTCATAGCCCGATATAAAAATGCTTAGTAACATCCGAGATGCCCTTAAACGAAGACACCTCAAGAGTCATCAGTATAATCGGGCATCTATTATGACGAATTAATTACGTGCTTGAAGAAAGGTCATATGCCAACCAGTACCGTACGGAAATGTCAAAAAAGCCTACTGTAGTCTATATGTGACGTGTTGACGTAAAACGCTTCACGTCAACCAAATTATCAAAGTCGGCATCTCAACATTTCTGACCCAGTTGGCTGGAATGCACTTCTGATGTCTTTCGTTAATGGAAGTACAGGACAACAAATGGTTAGACTGGGTTCATCAAAGAGCATCATCCGAGCAAGAATGCTTACGAAGAAGTAATACATATTTATCGTAGAAAATACGTGATTTGTTGGTGTTTATGGATTTGTATTTTTGTTTGTAGGTATCTCTTTTTTCCACCAAAGGTATTTTAATCCATTGCCGCATTATCAGTAACATCGGCCATCTTAGGCTGTAATTCATATTAGATATGCAACAATTAGTCAAAGATAATATGGTTCATTGTCATCTATTCTCTCAGTACATCTCGTCTCTATCTTTGTTTGGAATTCTAACGACTAAATATTTTATTTTATTGTTAGCAGGATACCACATATTTAAAGATCATAGGGTCAAATCCTAATGGAACCTTGGTATGTGTGATGTTTCATTCTTGAATACAAAAGTTTGCCCGGACCATCCTGTTGCCTCAGAGAGATGCCACTATGTATGACGTGTAACAGAGCGCCTTTAAACAACTCACCCACTGACTCACTCAGTCTATGTCGACTGTTCTTTGCACACTACCAACAGCATGTTTATGAATGTAAGTGTTTCGCTGACATGACGTTTACAGGTATTATCTATGGTTAGGATATACACATAAATAAATTATGTTCCGCTAATATTGTTAACAAGTTTAAGGATTAATTACATAAAGTTGGAAGACGATTGAATGGTTCTTGATGTTTTATTTATTATTATGAACTTTCTGTGCAACGTTCTGTTTCTAAATGCCGCTATTTATATACCGTTTTAATAAACTACTACTACTACTACTACTACTACCACTACTACTATTATTAATAATAATAATAATAATAATACATTTAATAAACTAGTAGGAACCATTTAGTTATACCTCAAATCATATAAGTATTAAAAAATCAAATTAGAGATTTGAACAATAAATATTAATTGTCTTGTTATTAATCAGTAGTCATAAATGATACAAATTTTACTTGTAAGTCATAGGCAGAAAGTTATTATTATATTAGGAAGACTGAAATAAATAAAGATGTCATCATATTAATGTCCTAGGTATAACCGTAGTAGCCATCGTAGTAGTGACCCGCTCCTACCTGCGTAGTTTGGTCACCTGTCTCCCTTCTGACCTTTCTAGAGGTTTACCTTTTCTTTGCTCAACCAAAATGACCTCACTCCCACGTTCTTGTGATAATGTTTGCCATTCGTTTATCCTTCATCAAAACTGGTTAAGAGCTTCTTAATCTTCCTACAGGCCACGACGTATATTTCTTGCGCCAATCGAAATAGTTTATTTGTTTCACTTTCTATCTGATACCTTCGGTCGAGGATAATCATGACAAAAGAGCGTGATATTATGATGGGAGTGAATCAATAATGATGATGAGCCACGTAGACACACCGCAGCTTTGAGAGTATGGAAAGGTTGGGCCTTTCAAACAAAAGCTCTCTTACGAATAAGATTATGGCTCTTGATCAGAGAGATAATGATGAGTGGACATCGCTCGTGGCCTTTTACTTGTAATCAGCAAAACAGCGTCTTCCTCTTGTGAGACCTAGATTGGCAACAATAGATTGACCGTGAATTAATTCCATCGGATTAATGGATGATTCATGTCAAGTCCACGACTTTGTTCCATGCGATTCTATTAAACACATATAAACAAATATAATTACCATTTGAGCGTGCTGCTTTTTTTTAAATTCTAAACTTAGTCGTAAAAAAACTATTTTCGTTTGAAACACTTTCCCTTATCTTGATTTTCATAAAGTAGGAAATTTGTATACTTGGCAATAAGTTTGAACATTTCGTCCACAATTTATCTCTGACTGTTTCAGGATAGATGAGTGGTTTCTTTAGGTTTCGATCAGAGTCGATCGACGACTCTTTAGGGTAACATTGTAGCCTATTATCAATTCTTTAACAGGTTTTTATAGTTCAGACTGTCCTAGTCCTAACAGGTCACTCCTCGGAAATACAATACAAAAACCTAGCTTTTTATAACTGGTTTTGGAATATCTTGATATTTCTGCTCTTTCTAAATAACGAAAACCCACTTTTTCTCAAAAGTAAGACGACCAAATCTCCCCCCTCAAAATTGTCCATTTTACCGACTGGAACACTGCTTCGAACATTTATTGTATGTGATACCTTCTTTAGTGCCACAGATACAACTCAACTGTGTTCATTCTTTAACGTTTCGCGTGGTATTAAAAGATGAGAAATTGTTGTGGTGGTTATTTACAAATACATTATGCCTACAACGAGTAGCTGTTTTGTTTGATGTTGATAACGACTACGTTGACGATATAACACTAACAAGCAAAAACAAGAAAAATAATTACAACAACAACAACAACAAAAATAACAACAACCACTACTACTGCTACTACTACTAAGTACTACTACTATTTACTACTCCCACTAATTCTACTATCACCACCATTACTACTGCGCCCTCTATTTCATAGTCTAATGGACCACTCTCCATAAGGTCAAGGCGACACAACTTATACAAAGAAAGATAATAACCCGTTAGGTGGCGTCCACTGTACATTCTCTGAGTGGCAATCATTTAGCTCTAGCCATTGTTAGGTTAAGATAATTACACGTTTGAAGACGGTGCACACACCAAATAATACAAAATGGAAATGTCGTGAGGTCATATTTACTCCATATGGCGATCCTCCAATTTCCCTAGAAAGTAGTCCCTCGACCGTATATACCAAACATAACACACGACGAAAGTAAAGAAATATTAGCTTTCTCATAAACCCATTAAGTGATTTACTTTATTAATTACAAGCTTAAAAGGGTTTAGAATAATACAGAACAAGCGAAGTTTTACTGAGTAAACATCATAGTCCTAATTATAGTCTTTAAAACCAAAGTCATATTCATCGCCTCTTAACACTCGTTTGTCAGAAAATTTGGCGAAAACACAGACAAACCGACAAATGTGTGTGTGTGTGTTGTGTGTGTGTCCATTAAAATAACTTTACCGAGAGCTATAAGAACTCAAATAGCACAGGGCAACACCAGTTAGATACCGTAAAGTTCTGTCACCTGGCAAATGTATATTTATGCGAATACAGAGACAAATAAACTCACGTTCACTTTTATTTATATAAACATTCTCTTGGTTTCTGCACCTCTTTCAAATAAAATTACCCCTTCAATAGAAAAAATGATCAAAATAAAATTAGATGAATTGCTGTTTAGAAACCTTCTGAGAAGAAACATGTAATAATAATTGATCTTGAATACAAATTATTTGTATGTTTGAGACGTTTTGTTTATGATCTTTATATGTTTATGTTACTGTATCCATTGAACGAAATGCATTTCTGCTTCTCGATGAGGTAGGTATGATAATATTAGAACACATATTTAAAAACAAAATGCTACAAATACAAATCATCGAATAGCCAGAACCTGGTAATTAACCAGGTATGGTTTATAGGGCGAGATGTAGTTGATAAATATGATTATTGATTTATTATTGAGGACTCAAAATATATATTATGAGGGGAAATAAATTCTTCAGAAATGGTACTAATTGGTTGTGTGTATAAAGTTGACTGAAAGCATTTCTATAATATTGCACATTACACATGCGACAAATAGCCAAAAATCTAGTTCAAGTGAAAACGTATTGAGAGTGCTATAAATAAAAATATGGATTTAGCAGTAAATTTGTAGATACCCGGATGTTATTTACAGTATAAGAGATAATTGATCAATTTGTTTTTCAATGTAGTTTATAAAACTTTTAGTTTGGAGGACAAAACTAACTCATTATAGACCGATACTAAATACTGATGTAGATATTTATCTACTCAGCTATTGTTTCCACTAATGAATGACTGTTCGAGAAGCAATCAGTTAAGTAATGTTTTCATCGACAGCATGAAGGCTTATCGTCCTTATACACTGAGATGGCAGTAACAAACAATAGATTGTGACGTGAATTAACTTATTTGATTAACTAATGTGTCCGGCATACGTGTCTACCATTATAATCACAAATAACCACCAGGTGATGTTTCTATATTTTATAAAAGATAGCACACGCGTTTTAATATCTAGATTTGATATTTCCATCGATGAACCGTTCGATTATAAAATTACATTCTTATATCACAATGGATATTCTGAATGAAAGCGAAAAACCTGTGAATTTTAAGCTACTACTACTACTAATACTATTAGTACTACGAGTACTACTGTTAGTAGTACTACTACTGCTACAACAACAACAACAAAAACTATTACTACTACTACTGCTACTACTGCTAATAATAATAATCTAAAATGATATTTTTCGTTGATGTTATTTTATTTTATTTGTCTCTAAACATTGTATGAAAATATATATAACAATGAAAAGAGAAACATAATTAAAACGGTTATAAATATGGCGTTCGTTTTCTTTATGATTTATGAGTTGATTATCTTTTACTGGTTATCGTTTTGGTAACAAGAGAGATAAAATATATACTATTATTATTATTTTCGTGTTATTATTCTTATTTTTAAATAATTACGACACTTTACTTTGTCTGAACGTTATTACATTATTTTTCCGCCCTTCATACATATGGTAATTAGTAATGTAAGCAGTTAAGGTTTTACTGTTAGTGAATACGTTAAATGACAAAACAGACTGGACTAATTACATAGATGAAAGTGACTAATTATTTTGGCTGAAAGACATATATTAGGTTGATTAAATATAAATATGAGATTTTGTTCATATAAATAACTTTATGGATTTGTTGGGAAAGAAAATTAATATTGCAAGTGACCAACATAGATTACATAATCGCTGTCGGAATAAAACACAATAATATTTCGTTATGAAGTAAAATTCAGGAAGCTTGCAAGATACATAAATTAATAAATATATTATTGTTGTTCAGTACCCAAACTTCTATTATATTATTGAGGTTGTAAATGTAATCTGATCGAAGTTGAAACAAATACCCCATAACTGTTTATAACATAGAGCTATAATGAGTTTTTGAATCAAATATACATCTAGAACAGGGTGCATGTTTTATAAATAACTCATATGTTTGTAGATAACTGATATGTTATAGGAAAATATATACATTCCTAAAATTATCTGCTTAAAATTATTACTTTAGTTTAATTTAATATGTATACCTCTACATTAATAAAATATTATCTTACAAACATGAACATACCAACAACATAGTCTGTTATTAAATACGTCATTACTAAATCACCATATAGTTTATTTTATATTATATCAATTATGTTTGCTACGATCTAATTATACACAGTTTACACCAGCATCGAGAATATGGGCTCAGTGTCACTATCAATGAAATATCAGAGCAAAGATGGGAAACAGTATTGTTATCATTTCGGTAAAATACACATCATTTATTAATGAGCATGATATTATTAATCGTAAATCTAGATTAAACTATACTGTTTACGTCAGTATTATGACATGACGCCTTTTGTTTCAAATAGCATTTAAAAAGTAGCCGTAAAACACCAATCATCATCATCATCATCATCCTCAAATGACATTTAAGGTCAGAATGTAATCATTCGATGACCAATGACGTTAATTGAACAAAGGTGGATATCAAAAGTCATCGAATTAATCAATCTGATTCTAGTAATTATGATAAGCAAGAAATAAATTACATGAAGAAATTATTAATTATCATAGTCTTGTTTTTGAGCCACCATTACCCAAAGTAGTTTAGAATTTGATGGATGATCATTTATGCATGTCATGAAATAGGAAGTAGTTCTAGGATAGTCCAACTATCAGATTTAAATTTTGTTTTCATTATATAGTTTAGATCTGACTATTATTTACTGCTATCATTTTCTATTTAATTAATTACTTTATTGACATAATGTGTAATTAATGATCGATGGCTGTTGACTTTTCAATAAACAATGACAATTGTGGGAATCAATTGTTGAATGGAATATAATATTGTAGCACAGTTAAACCAATTTGTTAAATTACGTACATGTAATATAATATAACAAATGAAGCAATATAGCAAATAAAATCACAGTCACGACATCTTAAGTACAGGTACATATTTTACAATCAGAGGGTGTAGCTGCTTCAGATTATCACCTAGTGTTCATCATTATTATCACGTTTTGTGTCGACTGACGTGATAATTGATGCAGGCACCTTGCAGTTGGACTATATTCGTTTACGATGTTGAATCTTCCGAAACATCTCAATTTAGTTTAAAGGGAAGTCCTCTAGCCGTTATCTTGTCCCTTCTGCTTTTATTTAATTAACACTGAATAGTTTGTAATCAAACATGTTCAAAATGGTTTATATGTATGAAGCTCAATATATTA
Source organism: Paralvinella palmiformis (assembly GCA_025642065.1). Lineage (NCBI taxonomy): Eukaryota > Metazoa > Annelida > Polychaeta > Terebellida > Alvinellidae > Paralvinella > Paralvinella palmiformis. The sequence goes on from JAODUP010000234.1 coordinate 437,651, forward strand.
GAACTATAAGGAAGATATGAACACACAAACATTATCACTTGCCAATATTTGATACCTAATAATCGTTAGATGATTAATGTTTTATCGAACACATATTATTGTGTTGTATGTAAGATATAAAATTATGATCACAAAAACAACTTCCTGGTGTAATAATTACAGTAAACAGTCTTTTGATTGTGTGAGAAGTTTACATAAAGTGCATTAAATTTAACAATTGTTTTTACAGCTCATCCGTTTGTTATTTCAGAATGAATGCAGTCTTAGATATGTAATAAAAATACAATCTATATATCTTTTCTAGTTGGCTTTTTCGGTGTTCCTGTTTAATTAGGACGTGCTATAAAAGTTGATGCTATTATTAATTTATTGTTAAATTAATCTCGTAAGAAATATATATGAAATAATCAATTTCCTAGTTAAATAGTACTCTAAATTGTAGCGCGGTAATTAAACTAATGTTGTTTGCTAATTTGATTGGAGTTTGAAACCAAAATAAACGCAATTTATTGACATTGTGTTAATCAAAACCTTCATGAGTATTATTTTTTCTATATTAAAAGGCAGTTTTCCTTTAAAGAAATACGCAAATACCCACCCACCCACCAACCAAAAAGATATTGATAAGAACATTCGATATATTTGACCCTTGTTTTATGTCTACTGCTGTACTACCGTTTCATGACATGTAAATCAGTAAAGTATCTTTTGGGAATCTATTTGTATTACTGAATCAATACAGGAAGCTGTCTTATCGTAATTGGAAAACAAATAAAGTGTCTAAATGTTTATTGTACAAAGTACTATATTAACTTCTGTTTTGTATTCTTTGGTATTATGTATGTAGCAAATAGACTTTGTTTATGGGTGATCTTCATCAATCTCTCCACCATTAAATTATACCAATAACAACAACAACAACAATAACTATAAGAAAATTAATAACTGTTACTACTACTACTACTACTACTTACTACTGCTACTACTACTACTACTACTACTACTACTAATACTACCACTCTTTTTACTACTACTACTACTACTACTACCACTACTACTACTACTACAACTATTTCTACTACCACTATTTTTACTGCTACTACTACTACTACTACTACTACTACTACTACTACTACTATTTCTACTACCACTCTTTACTGCTACTACTACTACTACTAATACTAGTACTACTACAGCTAATGATATTACTAGTTCTACTATTACTATACTTCTTAATATTAACACAGAAAATAATAATATGATATTCCTAAGAATATTACTAAGAAGAAAACAAACATTATAATAACTAATATTTTTATGGTGATTTTTCTTAACGGTAAATAATAATATTATTATTGGATTATATATATTTTTTTCACTTCTTCTTTTAGCCATTTTTAAAGCCACGTTTACCAAGATCAGGATTATATCGGTTGTCACATAGAATAGAAAGATATAGAATTAAGTAAAATGTATTCGAATGGAGATCGTATGAGTATCGCCGTTTATATAAGATCATTGTTATATTGGGCTAATCTCATGCTTACAGACGGAACATATAAATAGCATTAACACAGGGATAAGCTGTACGGCAACATGTAGTCTTTACATGAATCATCACGCTTCCCTCGGGAGAATTCCCTCGACCATATGTCTATCAAGGGAACATCGTCCAAGGCTAAACAAAATAAACATTTGCTTATCGTTCACATAATCTTTATGCGATATCTTAATGTGAACCTATAATGATTTTGTTGCTTTGTTCGTCAACGAAGGTCAGTAGTAAAGATATCGTGGTATAGCTGACAAAAATGCTTGAATATATATTCTGTTGTCAGTCGCTTAGTGAATATTAAAATGCACCATTGACCTTCTGTTTATCAGTAATTATCTATCAATTAAAACTACTAAACCTAATGTGTGGCAATATTGTAAATATTCTGGTGTAGAGGGCAGAAATATATATTTGTACTTTAAATAATAACTTAATGTGTGTATTTGTGTGTGTGTGTTTGAATGTGTGTTTAGAGGATGTTCATTTTCTCAATAATATGATATTAGATTTTTAAATAATTATTTTATTCTTATATCTTTATGTTACAAAATTCATATAAGCTCTTTGTGAGCTTCCCTGTAGTTTGTATTGTTAATTTGTGTCCATAGACCAAGGTATTACAGTAATTAGTTGTAGTTCGATTTAGTTCAGTGTGTATTATTTCAGTCTTTTTCTCCTGAAGAAAGGTAGTGAAGTTAAAAATTAGATAAAATAGAGCAAAGTCAAATGTTGTTTATAAATCTTTGAAGGTAAATAAATGGGTCAGAAGCAGTAATAATTTATGATTAACGTTGGCACTATGAATTTGTATTTTTTATGCATTTTGATCTATGATCCGTATGTTTTTGGCCTCATGGGTAGAGCGTGAGACTATTTACCTATGGCTATGGTCATTCTGGGCCGGAGGTTGCAGGTTCGCGCCTCGGCCGTGGCACTAGAGTAGGGGGGAGTTTTTCATCTAGTCAGGCAACTGGCAAGGTTTTCTCCACCGAACATGCCATTTATTCTAAATTTGTAATTTATTTAGAATTAGTCTCAGTGGATTACAGACCATTTGCGTCTCCCTCATTTGAGGCTGCCAGCCACGTTAAAAACGGCCATTTCGGCCATTATAATTGGTAACTTATTACATCACGCTGTTAGAAAAAACAACTTTACGATTAGCTAGTGATTGTTAAGTAATCAGGTATGATAAAAGAGTAAGGAGTAGTTAATTATTGACAAATATGAAATACATATTTAAATATCTAATGACCTTTTACTTCATTTCGTTGATGACCGTGTTATAATTAAACAACCGTACAAATCATAGATGTAGCACAATGTTCTTAATATGTACTTCATAATTTGATTGATGGCATTGAACTGAAAAGCGTCATTATGGAATGATATTACATCTCACCTGGAACATACTGTGTAAAACATAAAACATTTGACCTTTAAGTCGAAAACAAAAAGATCATCTGAATTATTGATTTCTTTGTAGTTGTTATTTTTGGTAATATGCATGTAAGCATCACGTGATGCTACCGTTGACAATGATAACAATAGATTAATTGAATACGATATTTTAATTTAAAACGAGTTATGACATAACTGGTTTTCTATCAGCGGTTATCATCTTTATAAATGATTAATGGAGAGAAGTGAGATTAGAAGATGTTGGTAATCGTAAATCGGAAAAAAGAAAGTGACGATGAGATATATTACAAAGACAATAGTTATAAGTAATCAGAGAGTTTGATTAAATCTATTATAAGTTTGGCGCTTAAACCTTACAGAGGAAGATACACAGGTGATCATTTTGTGAAGAATTATCCAAATATGGAGCCGGAGCCCAAACGCTAAATTATTGAAGTATAGGGAAGACACCTGGTAGGCTGTGATGTTATGTATTCTATGTATCTCCGATAGTGTTGCTATGTTACCAATGATATCAGTTCAGGACTGGATGTGGGCATTCTAATAACATATTGGTTAGAGTCATGTTTTGGAAATCTCTAGATTAGAGTTCGAATCCGAGTCATGCCTGTCTTTATGAGGGATTTATCTTATGGATCATGATGATGATGATTGATGTTTTACGGCCACGTTTGTGCACATGGTAGCCTAAATGGGCCGAGCGACCTACACACGTAATGAAGCGAAGTTAAAGATGAAACACCCTTCAGATACTCCCACGCCGAGATTCGAACAGAGTGGCAGTGGCAGTGATCTGTGGTCAACACGCTACCGCTAGACCACGGAGACGCCCGGATGTATCTATGGAGTTGGCCGTCCATCATATGCCACAGGTTTGACTAAAGCCGGGATTAAACTGGTAATTATATCACTATAGATAAATAGCTTCGTTGATCAGAGACTTTTGGTGCCGGGACTCGAACAACAACAGCAACGACGACAACAGCAATAACAACAACAACAATAACAAAATTAATAATAGCGCCTAAATTACTATTTATGTTTATTGTACTATTGTGTCGTTAAAACTTTAAAACGTTTATACGCTAACCTTATGAATAAATGGAAGGACAATTAAAACTGGGCAAGTCAGGTTACTAACTCGTTTGGTCGACAGTCACTCAATGTCTGGTACCTATCAAGTTGTTCGAGTATAAAACTGTTTATTGGAATTAAGCACAATAATATATTAATGGATTAGATATTTTCATGGCAACGAAATGATCAAAACAAAGACAGTCAAATAATCGGAAGTTTTGTTGGGAAAATCCTGCGTGTGACCTACTGCTTAATTTGTTTCGCTGTCAGCCATCGATCATATTTTGTCGTGGTACAGGGCTCCTACAGCTCGCAAGGTACATGTAATTAATACAGAGAGTCGTTGTTTAGTCTCACAACAGGGGCAAGACTATGTTGTGTGATAGAGTACTGTTGGAATACAAATTAGATTAGGTAATGGCCAGATATATATTACATTATTATGTATAGAACCCTTGAAGCTGATAGATGTGATAACATAATGTTAATTGTGATACCACTGATGTGTTAAAGATAAACGTGCTAGCCCCAGTTTGTTTAGTCTAACTATTGTACATCTTCAGCTGGCTTCTATCTTGTCATCCACCTATCTCCGGTTTCTCTCATGTAGTACACTCAAAATCGTCTAAAACTCATTGATAATAAAACAGATATTTTATATTTGGCATCACCACATTGTGTTAAATCCCTAAAGACACCAGCATTACAGATGGGTGCATCTTCGATTACCCTTAATGGGTCAGTACAAAATCTAGTGGTTATTTTTGACCAATGTATTAACATGCATGAACATGTCACATCAGTATGCCGAGCTGCCTACTACCATCTTAATAACATCCACTGTTTAAAAGCATTCTTGACACAAGAACATTTAATGTATTTCATGCCTTTTTTAATCTCGTATAGACATTGAATCCCTGTTTATGGCATATCTGATTATAACTTTAACCCTTTTAGGAATTCAGAATATGCAGCTGCATTTAACAAATACTAAAAAATATGATCATACCCCCAATTCTTCAAAAATTTTAAAAGACAGCGTATCCATTTCAGGATTTTGTTAATAATTATAAATCTATTAAGATTGGCGCCAGAATACCTGGGGAACTGGTTTCCATTGGGTACCCCAAAACCCTCGGGTCATCCAGTAGATACTATTCAGGTGCCAGTTTTCCGACTCAAGTCTATGGTGATTGTGCGTTTAGTGTTGCAGCCCCAACTTTGTGGAATAAGTTGGCGGTAGATATTATAAATGCGTCGTTTTTTTTTGAAAAAATTTTAAAGGGTTTTTCTAAAAACAAACTTAAAAATTTTTTCCTTTACGGGAAAATTTTTAATTAATTTTTTCCCCTTTAATCCCATAAGGGTTTTTAAAAAATTTACTTATATTATTATATTACAATTATTTTCCCCCCAAAACCTTGAAAATGTTTTTCTTTTAAAAAGTTTGCATCTTCCACATCCAATAACACTCACCATGATATATGATCTAGTTTACATGTTACCTTTTAATCACTTTAATTCTAATATTATCATACAAAGGTTTATATGGGAAAACCCAACCCATTAAGAGAGGATTACTAGTAATGATTAAAGGGAATTAGTAATTATGTTGAGTATAGACTAGTAATTATGATAAAAGCAGATCTATCTATAAACTTCCATGTAAACACACCTAGAATATAGATACTAATATTCGTACAAATTTCTAAATTAGCCATTTAAGGAAAAAAGTATCAAATCTGCCAAAAACATAAATATTATTAAAATATAAATTTAACCATAGTTCGAGCAAAACGTTATCGTGTGTCTTCTCTGGTGGAATACGTCGACCCATTCAGGTGTAAGTGTGATACAATGTGATATTTTAATTTATTTTGATATTTAAATAATGTGTGCATTTCATAATTGTATTGATAAGCATATTAAAATACCCCCATGACATTATTTGATTACCTCTTAAATATATATATATATATATATATATATATATATATATATTTAATTAAAAATTTATTTTAAATAAAACAAAAATTATTTAATTTTTTATAATGAGCGGGAAAATTGTGGTCTCATATTAGTCATTTTAACTACATTCTAGTCATTCACACCATATGTAATCACTAGGAAGGCGGATCCGATGCCACTAACTAGGAAATATCGCATCTGGCCATTTCAGGGCAATCCAACAATATGCAACAAAGAAGAACTGCTGATTTGTCATCATGTCGCTGAAATAGATACGTCATAGCAATAGGTATAATATTATTGGTTATGAATATAGATTACGCGAATGTATCCACGTCCTAAATATTGGAATATGACGTCTTCTGTTCCAAAGAACATTTAAGGTCAGCACATAATCATTTGGTGACCAGTACTGTTAATCGAATGGACATCAAAGTCATCGGATACACTCATCTTTATCCAATCTTATCTAGGGTAGGATAAAAGTAATGGGGTGCCATGTATCAACAATACCTGAGTTTTATCCTATTAAAATACTTTATAATCAAACTGATATGCTTTGACGTAAATATATCTGAGTAATAATTCCTATATTTAGAAACGACGATGAAAATATAAAGAGTCGAGTAAACCCCCCCCCCCTTTAGACAAATAGTTAAATTAAGAAAGTTAATGTTTACGTACTGTCGAAGTTAGGAAGATATTTAAAGAAAATAACATCTGGCAAATACTTAGGGTCGATTTAGGGGTTAATTCCGCCTCCATTGAAATAAAAATTTTGTTTTCGCAGAATAGTCTAGATTTAGTGTCAGAATATCCTACCCACAAGAAGGCTTCGTCAGATCACTTTAAAATGAATCAACAGGATAATCTCTTCCTTTTCTAGGCTCTGGAATTGTTAACAACCGAACGATTGAGATCCAGTATATGGCCATTATTAATTATTATCATCGAGTTCAAATCTGCCAAATCTTGTGTGTAATAACTATAAATGGATTATAACTGTCAGATACTTAGCACACATCATTAAATATATGTATAGAAACTAAAATAATAATTGTAGCTTCAAGTGTCTTAGTCACTCTTTTAAATATGAAAATGTCAGGTATTCCATGGAGTACGTTAAAATGGAATTATGAAAGATGATGATGATTGATGTTTTGGATTTGGGTTTTAAACGGCCCCAAAAAAATTGACAAGGGAAAAAAAAAACCCTTTTTATAAGCCCCCCCCCGGGATTCGAACACGGGTGGTAGTGATCTCTGGTCCAACACGCTACCGCTAGACAACAGAGGCGCCCCAATTAATTATGAAAGATGAGTATTTCGCCTTAATCTATAAAAAAAAACAATACAACTTTTTTAATAATATTAGTTTTTGAAATATTATGGATCTTTAAAAGTTTTTCAATTTTATTATTAAAACAATCCCCTGGAGAAAAATTTAAATTAATATATAAATTTTAATTTAAAAAAGTAAAAGGAACTTTTCCAAAAAAATTGTTAAAAAAATAGGAACGTTTTTTAACTTCAATGAGACGGCGAAGTCTTTGTTTGATGTTAATTCTTTTGTTAATACACCGTCTAATGATTTTAAATCTAAATCTATTGAAGTTATTGTGCGCTCTCGTCGTAAACATGCTAAGGTTTTACGTAGGAGTATTAATTTGATGTCAGAATAACTGGTGATTTTAACTTCCATGTGCACATTAAGTCTGATGTTGAAGCTAGTAGGTTTTGCAATATATTGGATTCACACGGATTAACTCAGCATGTCAACAGTGCAACGTACAAAGTAGGCCACACACTAGATTTGGTCATCTCTAGAGAATCGAGTATCATCTTAGTAGGAACTCCTTCTGTATTGGACCTTTGTCTCAGCAGTAAAGTTCATTAATAATATGGATAGGCCTGAGTACTTGTGATGGATCAGTTGATGAGCTGGTAGATGCCTCTAACAAAGGTGTCCAAAGTATCATAAATTACCATGCTTCTTCTTGTACAACAATCATCACGTTGAGGCCAGAAACTCCTTGGTACTCTGATAAGCTTAGATCTGCTAAGAAAATTCAGAGTAAAGGAGAAAGAACCTGGCACCTAACTTCCTTAACGGTGCACTTTGAAATGTAGAGGGATCTCTGTAGAAATATTAATACACTATTCTTCGAGGAGAAGAAGATCAAAAGAAACTCTTCAAATTAACAAAGAACTTGATGGGAAGTAACTCAAATGTAAAAGTTCAGCAATTATTTCACGAGGAAAATAATAACCATCAGGACTAAAATCATTTCAGATACCCCAAATACTACCTGCAATATTTCCTTGATTGCAAATATTAGGTTTAATGGAAATATTCTCGAAATGTTTCGACCGACTTCTGAGGTTAAGGTCAATGAGATAATAGTCAAGTCTCCGAACAAGTCATGTGACTTGGATCCACTGCCCACTTGGGTTTTGAAGAAATGTGTGGATCAACATCTACCGCTGAAAACAGCCTTTGTCAATAGGTCAGTGAATGAGTCAATGATGCTGTTGTGTTTGAAACGAGCCACCATAACCCCGCTGCTTAAGAGATCTGGGTTGGGTAAGGAAGAGATGAAGAATTATCGTCCTATTTCTAATCTTCCTTTCACCTCTAAACAAAAGTTAGCATCAAGGCACATATAAGAAGAATTTGAGCACAATGATCTCAATGACATTTATAAATCTGCTTATCGTAGAGGTCATTCAACAGAAACTGCTCGTTTGAAAGTGTACGGTGACATTGCTGAGGCTCTCGATGAAGGATCCATGACTATATTAATTATGCCTGATTTATCTGTAGCTTTCGACGTAGTCGATCATCAAATTATACTGAAGCGTTTAGAATTCTCCGTTGGAATCGAAGAAAGGGCTTTAACTTGGGTAAAGTCGTACCTTGCCGACATAACTCATTGTGTTTCAGTGGGTGGATAAAACATCACCAGATGTAGGTCTTTGTTTGGTGTACCACAGGGATCTGTTTTAGGACTAAATAATTACTTTACTGTATGTATAACAAACCAGTTAATGAAATTATCAACAGCATAATATTAAATATCATTGTTATGCCGATCATAAACAAGTATATATGACTTTAAAACCATGTAATAAATGGGATGATATTTTATCTTCAATAGAAGGTTGTATTGCAGACATAGGTACTTGGATGATCAGCGACATGTTGAAATTGAATAAGGACAAGACGGAACTCATTATTTTCTCATGTAAGCAATATGTAAAGAAAACAGAGAATCTTTGCATTAAGGTAGGATCCAGATATTTAAATTCGACCATGCCTGTTATTATCAAATAAGAAATATAGGACTTAATCGCAAGTACATAATTGATCAGGCATGCAAGACCTTATTCCAAGCTTTTATTATTTCTCGACTGGACTATGGCAATGTATTGTTATATAATATCCCCCTCTCTCTAACAAACCGGCTACAGCTTGTACAGAACTATGCTACACGTCTGGTAACACGCACTCGCAAAACGGAACATAAAACACTAGTTTTGTTCGAGCTGCACTGGCTTCCTGTACATTTCAGATCACCGTACAATATCCTGTTTCATACATTTAAAGTACTGAGCACCGCTGTATCTAAGCAATCTGATCCAAAACTATTAACCGCTATATTACCTGTTATTTTAGATTAACATACTGGTTGCAGAGAAGTTAATAACATTTCCATGAAATATAACAGTTTCATTTAGTACACCAGTATCTGATTAATTATCATTAAATACTTATATGTTTATGTAATTAATGCGATACATCAAGTATGAGAGACAGGAACAAAGAGCT
>JAODUP010000234.1:452500-490000 GCA_025642065.1 Paralvinella palmiformis
TGTAGAAGGGCGAAAAGTTTAAATATGTTACATATATCTTTAAGTTAAAGGGAAAACAACCACATAAACAATCTTACTCTGCATGTATTTCACCTGAAAGTTTGCAATTAATATTATAAACATTAATATTCTTATTATTGGTACAGAAAATGTGTAGATATTTAAAATAAGTTTCATTTTTATTTATTACGGTTACTAAAACGGCAGACCTATTAATGAAAAAATACTTTAATCTATTTTATATATAAAAAGAATTTAAATCAAGGTTTTGATTACCTTATTTTATGGAACACTATAATTTTTGGCAGTTTTGCATTCGATTAACAATGAAACTATTTCGAAATTTACAAGAAATATTCATGAAATATATTAATGATTTTTTAATTGACGAGGAAGACCTTTCATCTCAAATTTCTAATGAACAAAATGTAGGAATTATACATTCTATCTCGACATCAGTTTTTTTAACGAATAGGTAAGGTCCATATAATAAATCCAAGGAAATAACTTATTAAAAACAAGGAACATGTTAGATAATACTCAAATATATCAAGTTCTGTACCTCTGTATAATTTTAATAAAATAAAGCTGTGGCTTTTACAGGAGATATTGATGAGGGGTCAGTACTAGTGTTAGTTTTACCTGTAATCAACAAAGGAGCGTCTTCTTCTTCTTGAGAGACCTTGACTAAGCAGAACTAAGTAGATTGTAAATTAATGCGATCGGATTAAAGGATTATTTCATATGTCAAGGTCATCACTTTATTCCACGTGATCTCATGAGACATTTATAAACAAATAGATATACTTACATATAATACCCACGCTTGTTGATTACAAACACAAGAATATTTGTTGAATGCTGGACAAATTAAATTTTTCATTCTCTAATATACAAACTGAGGAGCGAAATGGCAAACCAATTTCGGTGTAAAATACATTCAGCACCACAAATTTTGAGACTTTTGTTTATGCTGCATTACTTTTGAATATTGGTTGACAACTTAACCATATTTGTATCAGTAATTGCAAAGTTAGGTACATACTTTGTCAGTTAAGTTTGAATGAGATGTGCTTTCACAAAGTCTTGTCACTGTTTACTTAATTCAATGCAACTAATTAAATAATACAGTATGATAAGTTGATGAATCAGTTAGTGATCCTTATAAGAGGACACGAACGCATATTATGTTAGTGAGATGGTTATATTATTTATGGAGACTAGATTATATTTATTTTATCATGATACATTGTATTAATATTATAACCTTAGTTGTTATAAAGTCACCCAAAAATGGAAAGTCTATAGAAAACATTGTTTTGTTAAGACTATTTTATGATTCATGAAGACGAATTGATGTTTTCTTAAAGCAACGTATCTTATATGACCATCATATAAAATCCTCTATAATGTAGACATTCCAGATGCTTGTGGAGATATTTTGCAACGTTAAAGCAGGGTTATCTCGTAGCTCGGCGACAGAACTCAATGTGTTTTAGTAGCGGATAAGACATCACCAGATGTAGGTCTTTTTTGGTGTACCACAGGGATCCATTTTAAGACCAAAGAATTACTGTATGTAGGCCTGGTTGTACGTCCGGTGTCATGCACTCTCAAAAGAGAACATATAATATGAGTTTTGTTCTAGGCTGCCTGGACTTTTCAGATCTCTGTACAAGATCCTGTTTCATACATTCAAAATACTGAGTGTAACAGTACCACTGTATTTAAGCGACCTGATCGAAAAATATATTCCAATGAGAATGCTCTGATCTGAATCCTATTCACTTTTTAGGGCACCAAAAAGCCACATTATTTCCTCTAATGCGTTATGGTCTAGCTTCGCCCATTCCCAGCATTTTTCGCACGCGTATGCATTTTGCATTCTTATTCAGACTACTATATAGTCTTACTAATGCACATCTTCTCATTTTCAAGCAATGAACATATTTGCTTGTAAGTGGGGCATATGGTGGTTTACTAGATTGTGCTGCACATAACTGACCGCATATCAGCGGTATTTATTATCAGAATTACTTATTTTATAAATATTTTGCACAGTGTTTTGAGTTTCATATCAATATTGTTGATTTGCTGCTCATTGCAGAATTTTGGCACTGCGATGGGCGGCACACAGCAGCTAACCGGGTGCCGGGCTACTGTGATGAGCGGCTAATGTACAGTCTATTATGATTGTGGTGTGATACCTAACGATTTCAACCGTGTAACATAAGCAGGGGCCCAGATCTCTGCCTGGTATGGCTGTGTGCTCGGAAATATGCTGAGCATAGAGTTATTGAAACACTGCACTATTTCGATACGCAAATTATTTATTATATTGAAATAAAAATGTTTTATAATGTTTCTGAATGCTTGCACATACGGCGTTACATGGATGATCACCCAGTAGGCAGTACCAGTATAAATTCAATATTTGTTTCATGACTATATACCAAATACTATGGCTAATTTTTGAAAGATGCAAATGCTTTGTTGTATCAAATACCCGGATATAAGTTCATACATAAAAGCAGAATGTGTTTGACTAAAGGTGGCGTGGCTATGTATATCATTAATGATGTTCCATACAATATCAGAAACGATTTGTCACTTTTTATGAAGGCGAATTTGAATCGGAATTTGCAGAGGTAAAGACTGGCAACAGTAAAATTATAGTTTTCTCAGTATACAGGGTACCTAACGCAAACGAACGGTCATCCATAGCTAGATATGAAATGATACTTGACCAGTTACAGGTATTCAGATGTGTAAATGTACTGGGAAGTGATCAAAATTTTGATTACTTGAAGGTCAACTCGCACCACAATACTTTAGGTTTACTTTATGCTTTTGTGGCGGCTGGTGTTCTCCCGACCATCATAAAACCAACTAGAATCATACGTGCGAGCGCCACACTGATTGATAATATTTACGTCAAGTGTGACACAACGTCTCAAGTATTTTCAGGTATTATTTTATCTAAAATATCAAACCATTTGCCTATACTGATATACATGGGAAAACCACTATCGGTGAAACCTAAGTATCCATTAACTTTTACTCATCGAACATTAAACGATCAAAGTATTGGCGACATTCAAGATGAACTGCTTCGAACTGACTGGACACCCATAATCACCAGCACCATAAATGATGCATTTGCACTATTTATAGCGAAGGTGGTGAATACCATTGACAAATTTGCATCAGAGAAAACAGTCACTATTCCAAACAAGCAAATTTGGATGACCAAAGGTCTGATGATGTCGTCACGAATGAAGGACAGGTTATTTCGTAAATGCATAAATAAACCGAAAACATACTATCTTTATGGACAGTTTATTAAGTACAGAAATATGTATAATAAATTGAAAAGACAGGTAAAGCGAAAAATTACACCGATTTATTTGAACGGTATAAACATAACATCAGAAAGACATGGCAAATAATAAATTCTCTGGTATGGGATACATTAAACAAAAGCACATTATCTGATACTTTCAGCATGTATAACCAAAAGTTGACAAACCCTAAAACAATAGCTGATGAATTCTGTAACTATTTTGCAGATGTAGATTCGAAATTTGCAAAATCAATAATAACTCTATTCTACTTAATGTTTCACATGGCGTGTACAACCTTATTTATACGATTATTATAAATATTAGACAAATAACGATCGTTAGGCACAGGCCTTCATTGATATCTGTACAATACCACAAATAATACAACCTTCAACACCGCCACAACCTTTATCATCATCGTCATAATCATCCTCATCATCTTCATCACATCACCACCATTATCATCATTATCATCATCATCTTATTCACCATCACCATTATCATCATCATCACCACCATCATCACAATCATCTCCTTCATCATCATCATCATCATCATCATCACTACCACCAACACAATCATCACCATCTTCCTCATCACCATCATCATCATCATCATCTTCACCACAACCATTATCATCACCACCCTCATCAGCACCACTATGAGCATCGTCATCAACATCATTATCAGCAACAGCAGCAGTAGCACCATCATGATGATGATGATGATGATGATGATGATCATCATCATCATCAGCAGCAGCAGCAACAACATAAACATCACAACTTGTCGATATTAACAACATTAACATAGAACTAAGATTATAAAGAATATGCTCATAGATGAGTATTCAAACAAAGATAATAATCTCCGTCATTTTGTGGGAATGACATTCCTTTGAATCACAGAATGGAACATGATATTTTCAAATTATGAAGTCTACTTATTGACATTAAATATTAAATTATGAATATTTCAGCACTTGACCCCATCGATTTTAACAGGAAACAAAATGTATTATTTTATTTCCAAATGCAGTGGTGTAGCTGATATAATAAACCACCCGCCATTCTTATGTTAAATCATGTATGGTACTCAGGGAAGACAGAAATGGTAATAAAAATGTCTTCCGGTTTGATCACATTTAGACCTCGTACCAAATATCCAATAATAGTTCTTTCTTAGATAAAGAAAATGTACAAATGGTTATCTTATGCCGCTACTTATACCACATGGTTTGTTTTCAAACAATTTGAATACGACTGTTTTTTACGTGCTTCCGTTTTTTGTACGTAGCCTGCATGTAGCCGCTTTCCTGTGGACGTGACATATTTGTCGCGTACGAAAAGCGAATTAGCTGGTTCCCACAGGCTGATGAGTAGACCAGACACATGCTTAGGTATACGCACACATTTATCAATATTTGGAGGTATGGAACATTTTATTTTTAGATTAATGTATGTATAGTTGTATTTAGATTTATGGAGGTAGGTTTCGAAGGATGTTTAGATATGTTGATGTTCTGTGCCTGTTGCCTCTTACTATTTACCCTAAAACACACACACACACACACACACACACACACACACACACACACATAGTTATTATTGTTATAAATTCACAACCAAAATAATTCTTTTCCTGCTGTTATCGCAGAATTATTTAAGGTAAGTTATAATATATATATATATATATATATATATATATATATATATATTTATTGCCAATTCTAACTTTTATAGCTTCAAGTTGTGATCGGGTTGTGTGACGAATAGAATCGTCGCAGAGGTAATGTTGATCGTTGAAATTTACTAACAAATTCAATTCTTGGTTAGGAGGCTAATATTATGGCATGTTCTGTTTAATATTTGGGATTGATGTTTATTGATATTTGTGTGTTCTAATTCCCCTATCACTGTGGCCATAGGGACTGCAAGTATACGTTAAAGCGGGGGGGGACCTTAGTTTGTTTCAGCTGTATACAAATTTACTCTTGGTTGAACACCACCTGGTCAGTATATACATCATAGTATATTGTCTAGATTGTTAAAAATACGTGTGTATTTACTTCACTATATTGTGGTTGGTGTGTTTGATAAAATAACTTTAGTTGTATATATAATTCATCTTAGTTGTTATGTCCAGTTTGTACTATGGCATTCAAGATTAACTCTAATCTCCTTTCATAAATAACATTTAAGAACCTTATTACTATAATAGTTAGAATAGCAGACATTAGGTCAGGTTTGAAAATGATAACATAGGTTAAACAGTACGGAAGCTATGACGCGCTATCACGGTCTGCTTCAGCGCAGATGTCAGTCTTTTAATAGCAATTAAGCTAAATAATTTTAATAGTAGTCGCTTCGTGACACCTGCCCGTTGTAAAAACTGATCTTTGAAGACGGTAACAATTGGGTTATATAGTTTATATAGTATTGCTTTGATGAAAGATACAGCAATTGAAAAATAGCTATAAATAGGGCTGCTCAGATAATTAATCTAATAGTGAGCTCCGGTGGCCGGTTCGAACCACGTAAAAGGTCGAAACCTTTCCAGGGATTAATTTCTCGCCTCACTACATCGTGGGTTGCTGACAACGTTAAATGGCGCTGACGTTTCCACTGAATTATTTAAAATAAAGGGGGACGTTAAAACCCCCTGACGACGTAAAACACTGGCAGTGACCACCCTCAGGGTATTTCGGCTCCATCTTTCCGTACTGCTCCCCTGTGAGTGGTGGGGGAGGAGGTTTCTCAAGCACTCCAACATAGAGGCTGTGCTGATTAAGCGACAGCCTGGGGATTCTCCCCGGACAACAAAACCAACCATTATTAATCTAAACATTCTCACTACTGCCGTGATCTGACTTGGGTGTTCTACTCCCAAGCTCCACGGCTGTAGGTGATTCGCTTTTTGTTTTTGCTTGGCGGCTTAGGGACTGGTGAGACATTACACATGTCTCAGCAAGAAAAGTCGCCACTCTGGATTCAGTCCCCTAAAAAACGTCCAGAGTTTGAATTCACGGTTCGAGATTCTCTGTGCATGTGCCTTATTATTCACAGCTAAAACACACAGATACACACACACACACACACACACACACACACACACACACACACACACACACACACACATACACACACACATACACTCAACTACACACACACACACACACTTATGGAAAATGTATAGGCTCTGAATTGCAGCAGCTAGAGAAACTAAGCCGAGAGAGATGGCACCACACCGTAGAAAATATAGTTAGCGACTGGTTTCTAGGCATAAATGTCAAAATATGTGATTAATTACTTTGTAATGTCTACATTGCAAATCCCAATTCTCTGTCGACATAAATCATACCCAGACAGCTCTACTGTAGGTCAAATAGGCTGAAAGTAAAACGCAATTAAGCTTTAGACATTAAATTGAAAAAGTGATTACAAATATCGGATATTTTGTTAAAATAATAAGATAATAAATATCGAAACATAGCATATCTTCAAAGATATTGCTTTATTAACCCAGGTATTTCTTCCAGTATAAATCCTCTGCCGTAAAATAATACTGCTACTTCTACAAATTGCTTTCATGACCTTTATTCCTATTTAACTTAAACCTCGTTAACACAGTTACACATTCCCGGCAAGATATCCTGAAATATGTAATGCCCATGGAAGTACAACTAACAGTGGGATATAAACACAGTCGGGATACAAAGATTTACACCTGGCGATGATAACAAACTATGATTTGTTAATTGGTCTACATTACGTATTAAGTTATCCGGAAGAAATACAATTACGAGCCGTGTCTCATAATAATATTTAGCATATAGAAGAATTTCTGGAGCTTGTATTTCAGCCGTGTTATAAATCCTGTTTACGGCATTAGTTAGTCATCGTTTAAAGTAGAAGTTACCTTTTTGCCAAAAATATGGTTTAGATTGAGCCTTCTTCTTGCTATTTTTCAGTTGATCGGATTTAAAAAAATCCATTAATCACTAACATCGTGTTGTAATAGGAAATCTATCAAATTGGCATTATCTAATTGAGAGAGTATTCAACATTTAAGATTATCATCCTCGGAAAATTAACTAGTTATAAAGGTGCTATTCAGCAGTATCTTTCTGAGTCTAGGCATACAGTAAATACAAGATGTCCAGTTAAACAGCCGGTAGTGTTCAAGTCTCAATTAGCAATATATATTTCAATAATTTGTTTACATGGTTAAACAGCAAAACAGCGAAACTGATCAATCCTTTCGTATTGTCGCCTAAGTAGCCTGTAATCTAGTAACAATAATTAAAACCCCATTATATTATGACTGTAACTACATTTTGAATGCAACATATTAATAACACCAACTAGGAGTCTACGCCTTCATCTAAGGAACGTTTGAAAAAAAGGTTTCACTCTTTGAGTAAATTAAATATGAGTACAAAGATTTATAGACTGGCCTAATGTATTTAAAAATAATAAGAAATAAACCGATCTCAGTGGTCTGGGAGTATATATATATATATATATATATATATATATATGTATATATATATATATATATATGATGGTCTACTGCCGATGATTAAAAGATGAAATCGGAAAAAAGACTCTATTTGTTATAAAGGGATAGCACGTGACTAACAGTGATTCTGTAATAATAATAAACATATACTATATGCATCTTTCTTATTGTTATGACTTGTTTCTAATTCTTAAAATGATAATGATGATTATGATGTTACATCACCACCACCATCATTACAAATAACATCATCATCATCATCATCACCATCGTCATCATCACAACATCATCATCATCATCATCACCATCACATCATCACATCATCATCATCATCATCATCGTCATCACATCATCATCGTCGCCGTCGTCGTCGTGGTCATCATCATCGTCATCATCGTCATCATCGTCGTCATCATCATCATCATCATCATCATCATCATCGTCGTCGCCGTCGTCGTCGTCATCACATCATCGTCATCACCACCGTCATCATCGTCATCGTCATCACAATCGTCATCATCATCATCATCATCATCATCATCATCATCATCAACAACAACATAATAATAATACAACCACTAATAAAACTATTCTTACTACTATTAGTATAAAAACATTCGTTTTGCATATATTTAAAACATATTTTTGTAGTTATCCATTTCAATCTATTTAAAACACTTTACTATAGATTAAGCAATATCGTTTACATAAGAAACATTCGAATATGGCGGCTTGTTTCAAAGGTCATTTAAAATATAATGTTATCTGATGACGAGAAGATATTTTCTGGTGAGTATTATAGGTTATTAATGTTAGTGATAAGCCCCCAATAGTCTCCAAGTAATCAAAGTGATTGTTTCCTGTCTTCGTTTCCTAACATATTCATCCGGTAACAGTAATTATGTTATGATTTCATTCCATTTGATTAATGCCTTATCTATTTCAAATACATATTGCGGTGCCCTTTTTAAGCACATATATACCAAAGCTGGTTTTCTTAATTAAAATTTAAAACATTTATAATGAAATTAAAACAGATATAATGAAATATTTAAACATGCACTAATTATTCCAGGAGTCCAGGAATTCTCGGTTACCATCAGCTGAAATTATCACAAACTGATCGGTGAACTATTGCCACTCTTTCTAGAACACTGAATGGCCTAAATGATAACATTCATCCATTCATCCATTGCCACTCTTTACATGGCGATTAAGTAGCATCCTCATTGTCAATAGGCAGAAGAAAAAACTATCAATATAAAATTATCAATAGTGCCAGTAATGAAAAGGCAAGAAACAGTGAGAAAAGAAACACATTACATTATACATCAATACAAGATGCACGTATATATGTTAAGGTCAGGCGCTTTATACATGTCCATTGTGTAGATGTCTTCTGGAGTACCCACTCGGTTATATATCCTCTCCCCGAGGTGAAACAAAACATGCACTCATTCGTTGGTTTACTCAATACCCAAGATATCTGTCTACATCACACTCACTCGTTGGTTTACTCAATACCCAAGATATCTGTCTACATCACACTCACTCGTTGGTTTACTCAATACCCAAGATATCTGTCTACATCACACTCACTCGTTGGTTTACTCAATACCCAAGATATCTGTCTACATCACACTCACTCGTTGGTTTACTCAATACCCAAGATATCTGTCTACATCACACTCACTCGTTGGTTTACTCAATACCCAAGATATCTGTCTACATCACACTCACTCGTTGGTTTA
The DNA here is from genome assembly GCA_025642065.1 of Paralvinella palmiformis. Classification (NCBI taxonomy): domain Eukaryota; kingdom Metazoa; phylum Annelida; class Polychaeta; order Terebellida; family Alvinellidae; genus Paralvinella; species Paralvinella palmiformis. The sequence continues at coordinate 462,117 of JAODUP010000234.1, forward strand.
CTCAATACCCAAGATATCTGTCTACATCACACTCACTCGTTGGTTTACTCAATACCCAAGATATCTGTCTACATCACACTCACTCGTTGGTTTACTCAATACCCAAGATATCTGTCTACATCACACTCACTCGTTGGTTTACTCAATACCCAAGATATCTGTCTACATCACACTCGCTCGTTGACTTACTCAATACCCATTACCCAAGTAGTCTGTCTGTATGGCACCCACTCGCTAATTTACTCAATACCCAAGATATCTGTCTACATCACACTCATTCGTTGGTTTACTCAATACCCAAGATATCTGTCTACATCACACTCACTCGTTGGTTTACTCAATACCCAAGATATCTGTCTACATCACACTCGCTCGTTGACTTACTCAATACCAATTACCCAAGTAGTCTGTCTGTATGGCACCCACTCGCTAATTTACTCAATACCCAAGATATCTGTCTACATCACACTCACTCGTTGGTTTACTCAATACCCAAGATATCTGTCTACATCACACTCACTCGTTGGTTTACTCAATACCCAAGATATCTGTCTACATCACACTCACTCGTTGGTTTACTCAATACCCAAGTAGTCTGTCTATATGGCACCTCACTCGTTGGTTTACTCAATACCCAAGATATCTGTCTACATCACACTCACTCGTTGGTTTACTCAATACCCAAGATATCTGTCTACATCACACTCACTCGTTGGTTTACTCAATACCCAAGATATCTGTCTACATCACACTCACTCTTGGTTTACTCAATACCCAAATATTGTTTACTCACACTGGTGTTTACTCAATACCCAAGTAGTCGTCTGTATGGTATTACTCAATACCCAAGTAGTCTGTCCATATGATACTCACTTACTGACTTACTCGATACCTAAGTAGTCTGTTATTATGACACCCTCTCGCTGACTTACTCAGTACCTAAGTAATATGTCTATATGGCACTCACTCACTCTGCTGACTTACTCAATACCCAAGTAGTCTGTCTATATGACACTCACTCGTTGACTTACTCAATACCCATGTAGTCTTTCTATATGACACTCACTCACTCGCTAACTTACTCAATACCCAAATAATATGTCTATATGACACCCACTGGCTGATTTACTCAATACCCAAGTAGTCTGTCTGTATGACACTCACTCCCAAGTAGCCTATATGTATGACACCCTCTGGCTGACTTACTCAATACCCAAGTAGTCCGTCTGTATGACACCCACTCCCAAGTAGCCTATATGTATGACACCCTCTGGCTGACTTACTCAATACCCAAGTAGTCTGTCTATATGACACTCACTCGTTGACTTACTCAATACCCATGTGGTCTTTCTATATGGCACTCACTCACTCGCTAACTTACTCAATACCCAAATAATATGTCTATATGACACCCACTGGCTGATTTACTCAATACGCAAGTAGTCCGTCTGTATGACACCCACTCCCAAGTAGCCTATATGTATGACACCCTCTGGCTGACTTACTCAATACCCAAGTAGTCTGTCTGTATGACACTCACTCCCAAGTAGCCTATATGTATGACACCCTCTGGCTGACTTACTCAATACCCAAGTAGTCCGTCTGTATGACACCCACTCCCAAGTAGCCTATATGTATGACACCCTCTGGCTGACTTACTCAATACTCAAGTAGTCCGTCTTTATGTGGGATGTTGAAGTGATACCATATCGGTTTAGTTGTGGCGTATGACAACAAAGACGTCTTATTCGTATTATATATCTGACACAATTGACGGATTAGAACCTCTCTTGTCCATTGTTTATCGAATTCTAAAAGGTACCAATGACCTCGTGTTTGTCATAGATTACATTAACAATGTCTGTACATTTCTATGACTGAACAGGTAAATACAGGTGATGGCATACATATATTGATTAGATTAGAACAGATAATTGTTTGTGTTGACCAGTATACTAATGTATGTTTCTAAGGATTCTTTATAGTTATTTACTCTTTGTAGTTATTTACTACTTTCTTCAAATCTGTCCATCTGTTTGTCTGTCTTCGTGAATATATGTGAATATTCTCCTTTGTGTGATTGTGCTTAAGACATTTTGTGTATTGTGAACATGCCATATATAACGATTAATTCGATATGAATGTTATAAAATATCACAAATGTAGGATATATCGGCCAATAGAGTATTATGCAGTTGCTGAAACCGAACTTAGAACAATTACAATGTGTGGTCATTCATGCATAGTGAACTATCAAACTACATATTATTAAAGATTAACACCGAATCAGATCAAAACTATTCCTAATATGTGAATTTATATAGAGAACACATCTTAACCTTTTTCGATAATGTATGCACGAAGAAAAACAATTATTATATTGTTTTCCTCCTATGCAATATTAGCAACATTTGAAAATACATTTTACGGTACGGATTATTCGAATTAGCTACCAGTAATCCTACTATTCTCCAAATTCGTTTCTACGATTGTGGAGTTGGATTGAGTTCAACTGTTTAGCCTTGACCCTGTTAACAGTAAAGTGTGAACTCGTCAATGGCAATGAGTAGGTGCAAGACAATTACTGGGTCTTCCTAAATTAAAAGGCACTCATCCTTTCAAGTTTGACCAGTAATGGAGACGGCTATCGATGTATGACCTGTACGTACGTAATTTCGTTTCCCTTTGAGACAGACATATTACTCACGTATGCAAAGCGGATTGTCTGTGATCGACATGCTGACAGGTATCCTCAGACGTAGCATCATCGTTCAGGTATGACTTATAGATACAATAAACCCTCGTTATTATGCCTCCTTTCGAATCAAAAGCATTTGGCGATGTAAAAAGGATAACGTTCTAAAGAGGTCTGACTCTATAATATTAAACATGTATTTACTTTATGTATAGAAGCACATTGGTAGAACAGTTTCATTAATGAATAATGATATGAGTAATCTCGGGGTATTGAAGTGATTTGTAAAAATCATAAATTGGATAAGGATTGCAATTGGAAAAAATCTTATAATATATTATAACTAAAACATATATTACAATAAAAAGATGAAAGCGTCCAAGGGAAATCAAAGGACTGTTTTCAGTGTTGTGAATAAAGTGTTACATAAACGTCAAACTGTCCTCTCAAATATTATCAACTCAGATAAAGATATGGCCCATTGTTGTAATCACATCTTGTTTCAAAAGATATTAAATATACATAGTGGGTACCCTTCCAACACCTTATCACATGGAAGTCATTGGAGAAGAGTCCTGCATATCCATTATGGATACATTTGAACATTTTACACGTCATACTGGTATCAGACAGTTGCTGAAAAGGTCATCTAATGCTTTCTGTGCAGTTGAACCTATGTCTACAGGGCTCGTAAATGGTTGCCTGGATATTTTGATTAGCCCGATTACAAATATAGTTAATAATCATTATCTCTGTGTGATTTCCCTCAAGATCCACGAAAGCTGTCCTTGTAATACTATTAATAAAACCTACACTATGGACTTTAATATTCTAAACAATTACAGACCTGTTTCAAATCTTACATTTTTATCTAAAGTTATAGAAATGGCAACTGCTTTCCATGTACACATATATTTAATCAATAATAACCTTAAAATGAATCACCACAGTCTGCATATACAAGTGGTCACGGCACTGAAACAGCGTCGGTTCAGGTGAAAGATTATATTATGCTCTTAATTGATCAAGGTAAGCCATTATTACTTGTTCTTCTGGACCTGTCTGCTGCATTTGATATATTTGACCATAATGTACTTTTCTCTAGGTTAAAAGAAAATTTTTGGCCAATCAGGTAAAGTACTTGAATGGTTTAGATCCTATCTGGAACAACGCTCCCAGAGAGTATCTGTTCATGGTATTTTATCTGACATTCAGTTTTTGTTATCCGGTGTACCACAAGGTTCAGTTCTTGGTCCTCTTAGAATCATTGCGCAGCGATATGGGTTAAATATCACCTGTATGTTAATGACACACAGCTGTATATATCACTGGATCCTGACAATGAGTTAAATTTCTCCTCTTCCTTGATAAATGTAGAACACTTGTATTGCTGATATTCGGCTTTGGATGACTCAAAATATTCTAAGACTAAATGATAATAAAACAAATATTATATATTTAGCTTCATCACATTGTGTTAAATCCCTAAAGATATCAACATTATAGATAGGTGCATATTTGATTACCCCTAATGGGTCAGTAAAACATATAAAGGTTATTTTTGACCAATGCATTAATATGTATGAACGTGTCAGATCAGTATGCCGAGCTGCCTACTACCATGTTAAGAAATCCACTGGTTAAGAGCATTCTTGACACAAGTAGTCCTTATAACTGTAGTCCATGCCTTTGTTACATATCGTAACTCCTTGTTATATGGCATATCTGAGTGTAACATCAATCGCGTCCAGCGAATTCAGAATAGTGCACCTTGCATAGTGACAAATACTCGTAAATATGATAATACCACACCAATTCTTCAAAAACTACATTAGCTACCTGTTAGACAGCGTATGCATTTCAAGTTTTTACTAATAAATTATATATCTATTAATGGGATGGTGCCAGAATACTTATGTGAACTGGTGCCCATTAGAAAAAACATCCCGAAAACTGAGGTCATCCAGTCAGATACCATTGTAGGTGCCAGTGTCTCAGCTCAAGTCATATGGTAATTGTGGATTTAGTAATGCAGCCCCCACTTTGTGGAATAGATTGCCAGCAGATATTAGAAATGCGCGGTCCTTTGAAAATTTTAAATCCATTCTAAAAACACACCTGTTCAAGGTTGCTATCACAGATAAATAATAATTATCTTTTAAATCTCTTATAGGGTTTTTAACAGACATATTATTTGGGATATTATTATATTAAATATTATTTGTACAGCGTCTTTGAATATCTCCTGCTAGTAAGGAAATTATTAAATATACATTATTATTATTATTATTATTATTATTATTATTATTATTATTAATTATTATTATTATTATTATTATTATTATCTATTCACTGATTATGTTATCCGTCAGCTTGTAGCATGACTTGAGATAATTAAGCCACTGACACCTGTAAAATCAATTATATTCATAATTAGTTGGACACTCCTTGATATAATTATTAAGTGGCTTCTACTTCCTAATATAATATGACAAACAAGCACACGCCTGTAGTGTCATAATGAGTAAATGATTAAGGTGGGCCAACTGCAAAATTAAACAATGATGCATTGTATATTGACACTGAGAAGACTCTATAGATAACAACTGGCCTGATATCATGATCAATATCGCCAACTTATACAACCGTATTTCAGTTAATGAGAAATTGCGAGATTATAATTGATGTTACTAGAACGGTCCATTTTAAAGATGACTTGACATCAAAGTGTATATTTTATTATGTATCATTAAATAGCGCATCAGTATATCTCGTACAATAGGCTTTGTGTAAATAGAAGTTACACGCCGAAATAGCAAATAGCGGATTGGGACCAACTATACGTTGTCATTAATGGAAACCAAAAGGCGTTATAGTGGGTGGAAATCAGTTCCCCGTGTTCTCTTGGCGATAAGCAAGGGTGACATTATAAAATAATTCATAAATCGAGGGTGTATTGTAAGTATCTAATACGAATAGATTTCTGGTGGTGTATATGTATGTATGGTTAGGTTAATTTATGTATAATAATGTTTATGTCTTTAGATATTTACGCATTGTATTCCGTTTAACAAGATATGAACCAATAATGTATAAGGGATAGATAACGGTATAGTTGTATAAATACAACACACCTGTCTTGTCCTAATTTTAAGGCAAACTAAGTTCCATGAAAGCGTTTGTCTTTCAAGTAGAAATGTCCACAAAACAGTGTAGTGACGACAATTTTGAAGTATTTCGATATTATGTATGCAGTAAGTAGCCTTTTTAGTGGAAGGTAATTACGACAAATCTTATCTCAATAATAATGATTCTGGCACAACGGGAACAACAACTACTACTACTACTATTACGTTCACTGTTGTTGCTGGTGGTATCACTGCTGCTCCTACTATTACTACTACTACTACTACTACTACTATTGCTACTACTACTACTACTACTACTGCAACAACTACTACTACTACTATTACGTTCACTGTTGTTGCTGGTGGTATCACTGCTGCTCCTACTACTACTACTACTACTACTACTACTGCAACAACAACAACAACTACTACTACTACTATTACGTTCACTGTTGTTGCTGGTGGTATCTCTGCTGCTCCTCTCTCCTACTACTACTACTACTCCTACTATTGCTACTACTACTACTACTGCAACAACAACATACTACTACTACTACTACTAGTAGTAGTAGCAGTAGTAGTACTTCTACTAGTACTTCTGCTATCTCTGCTGCTACTTCTATTACTAATAGCAATATTAAACTTTCTACTACTACCACTATCAATAACACTACTACTACTACTACTACTACTATTACTACTACTACTACTAATAATAATAATAATACTGCTACTACTACTACAACTACTACTGCTAATAGTATTACTACAAAGAATAATCCCATGAACAAAGGCATTCAGACAATTAATATTTTTTTAATGCCCTATCTCTTTTAATCATTTACCCAGCAAGGTCAGAGTGATATTAGATGTCATAAACGAGAATGAAATGTAGGATAAGGTCTAAGATGATCTCGAGGATAGATGATCTATAGGCCGCCTTTAAGGTCAGACTTCCTTTATGTTGGGCTAAATACATGTTTGAAGACAGTAGACATACTAATACTAGATGTCGTAAAGTGATACGCAAGTCTCATCACGAATCAGCACGTTTCCTTAGGGAAACGTTTCTCGGCCATACGTCCAGGATATGATAGGCGCTAAGGCTAAACAAAACAACAATGTATGTATCTCTCATATGATGTATATGTGACATCTTAATGTGAATCAGTAATAGTTTTGTTTTTGCGTTAGTTAACAAAAATCAGTATTAACGATATCGTAGTATGTAATTGATAAAAATGCTGAATAAGATGTTCTCTTGTCAGTTGATCAGTCAATATTAAAAGGTGTCATTGACCTTATGTTAATGTAATTATCAGTTATATATATATATATATATATATATATATATATATATATATATATATATATAAATAATATAATAACTCTTGATAAAAGTTTGATGGGTAATATCATCCCAAAAATAGCATAAATGTATTATATTATTGTGGAAGCCTGATTATTTAGTGTTCCTATGATCCCAATATCTTTAGTACTGTAGAGGAATACCAGTGTATGAATGTGGGGCCTATAAAATGTCAAAATAAACACTGCATTTATAGGACAATGCAATACATGTCATAATCAGCTTACTTCTCAATCTGATGTACACATGCTCACCAATATTTATAATTTTATATTTATGTTTTCGCTATAAAATGATAATTGTCACTGTGGTCACGTGTAATATGGTTTATCCCAAAAAAGTAAAAAAGTTCATGCCATTGGGAACCCATTTTTTAGGGTTCCCCGATGAATTTCGCAAACATTTAGGGGTTGACCAAATACCATTATGAAGGGGTGGAGGGAGAAAAATTCCTCAAACACAGATGTAAAAGAAAAAGGCCAAAGCCCCAAACTGGTACCCGTGCTCACCAATAACAATTTCCTTTTTTTGGGGAAAATCATTTAAACCGCCTGGGGGCACCGCGTAAACCACGGATTTTCACTAGGAAAAAATCCAGTGCCAGGGAAATATAGGGGGTTCCCAATGAGGCGCAAACTTTGGTGTTGACCAAAGACCATAAACCACCAAGAAAGGGGCAGCGTGTAAAAAAGGGTTACCCCCCCCCCCCCCCCCCGTAAGAGCAGTTTTTGCCCGGTTGGGGTGGGCCGAACCAACATTTTTTGGGGCCCAACTCGGAATCTCAACACGTGGCGGACAGCGATGTTCTCAGATGAAGCCAGGTTTTCCTTAAGTAAAGTGGATGGGAGAGTTCGAGTCTGGAGGAGACCACGGGGACGTTTTGCTGACTGCTGTATTGAGTCGGTTACTGTGTATAGTGGTGGTAGGGTTATGGTTTGGGGTGGGAAAGACAAGACTCGTGGTCACTTTGTAATGCAAAATCATTTGGAGATATCTCTGAACCGTAGGCTCAATAAGTTGAAAGCAAGAGAATATTAACCTAAAGACGTTCCATAAAGTGATAAAAAATATAGATTACTTCGTTTACAAAATCAGATATCATATATCCACAGAATGAAATATAGTCAGCGATGCAGCTGCTTAAGCTCTGTTATTGCTTCCAATAATAATCCTTTGTCGTAAAGCTATACTGTCATTTGTACAAATTGCTCTGATAACCTTTATTCCTATTAAACTTAGACCTTGTTAACACAGTTACATGTTCTCATCTAGACATCTTTAAAATGTCATGCCCGCGGGAGTACAACTAACGCTGGGATATAAAAAGGGTTCATAGCTGGGATACAAACGCTGATTTATTTATTCTTCTACACTACGTATTATATTGCCCGGAAGAAATATAACACTAGGAATAGGAATAGCCGTGTTATTCAAAAACATAAGCGTAACAAAACGAGAATATTATCTTCCCGTGGGAGTATTTGAGCCAATTTTACTGCATTGTAAAAACCGGATTAATAATCTTGTTTGTTTTATCATTCACTACATAATTGTTTCAGACATTTGAGACAAGTTTCAGACAAGTATCCTATCAGCCCACTCTGAATATTGCATGCTTCCCATAACTTATTCATAATATCTACAATAATTAGATGGCCGAACTCAAATATCAAATGATCCATGACATATAACTGGATGACGGATGATTATCACCGGAATTTAATCTAGATTCTTCTGAAAAACAAATAATCTTCACGTGTCTCCTAACACGATTGCTATTACATGTCAGGTCATAGGTTAAAATGTAAGACGATGTTCAGTCATGAAATAGTATAGTATTTTATGATAAGATACACATTTCTTAAATCATCTTAAGACATAAAAACGGGATCGTTGTGCTTATCAGGAAGTAATTTGATGGTATGTTCTCGACGTACGTGATCAATCCAAGCTTCCTGGGGCGATCTTAGAAAGTAGCCACCTCAGTCAGCAAACTCTTTATTTAAGTTCTGGATTTTCGTTTCCATCTTAATAACATTAAGGATTGAGGTTAAAGAGGATGACAAATTAGTAATAGGTGTAACGGAACCTAGGCTCTGGATCTCGATTAAAATGGTGATTAGCAGATAACTGAGCTAACTAGTTTCCAGTTTTAATGAAGAATGCCATAAACTTGTTCTCATGGCTACTGTACCATCTTATTTACAGTTTGGGGATCAGCTAAATATTTTAGTGATAAATGTGAGAGCGTAAATTATGAACTTTGATGATGATGATGATGACGACGATGACTGACACAGCCACAATTACGATGATGATGATAATAGTAATGATGATGACGATGATGATGATACTTCAAATACCTCACATATTTAATTATGTTAGTTAATATATTTGTGAACGTTCGAAGAATAAAGTCACAACTTTATGTCACAGATAGATAACAGTTTAATATGATAATGATGGCTCACATTAAACTAAAGCTTACTACATTACATACACATAAGTAAATCTTTAAAATGGGCGGCCGTCTCCGTGGTGTAGATGGTAACGCATTGGACCAGAGATCACTACCCCTGAGTTCGAATATCGGCGTGGGGATATCTGAAGGGTGTTTCACCTTTGACTTCGCTTCATTACCTTTGGAGGAGGTCGCTTGGCCCATTTAGCCTCACATGTGCACAAAAGTGGCCGTAAAACACCAAGCATCTTTAATGTGGGCTTCAGTTATTAGTATTATCCATTGTCTCTGTACCATCAATTATTGGTATAATAAAATATATCCTTACATACAATAATCGATCCTTTCTACATATTCTGATGACATCAGTGTATAATGTTAGTTATAAGGATGGGCTCTTCGTGAACGGAAGTGAATCACTGACAGAACGTTAAAAGACAGTAACATTCCCTCCTCCCCTCCACCTCCGGGCTATAGTCATTCAATGGGGAAATCGTACACCATGAATAATACCAACTGGCTAGGGAGTCAGCATATGTGATCTCTATCTCGTTAGATGGGAAATATATCCGATGTATTCAAGGTCAGTCTACCAGTAAAAGTGTTGCTAAATACCGTTGTATGTCATTAACTATCAAGACATCGACATCCTTCATCAATGCGCTGTCTGATATCCTCACGTAATGGATGTTTCATATCCATGACACCAATTTAGCATTTAAAATGTTCTGGGGATCTACATCCAATATGGAGTATTTTGAGAAAAGAAAACTACAGTTCCGAGATAGAAAAGTGCCAACAGACAGCTCCGGCTTGATGCTATTAGCTGGTAAATAAGCCCATCGTCGATATGGTGTAGTTGAGTGATTTGTAATATGGTTTTAAGGAAAGGCATTGTCCACAATCAAGACTTATGGTATGATTCCTCCAATGTTAATCTGAAATCCGTTACAATTGATTCGGGCAGAAATCTTATTGTTAAAAGAATAGATTAACACAGAGAGTTTGTTCGTAAATCGTTTTCCTCACCAGTGCATTTACAGAATAACCTCAACTGATCCCAATCCGATACTCAATATTTCTATGATTCCTCATAAACCAAAATCTAAATCAACTGAGAAACATCTATCTATGTTCTTTAAAAAAATAGTTTTAACAATTAGTTACAAAACTATCACTGACGACTGGATAACGAGATTTTAATTTCCGGTTTGCTTTAATTGTCTGTAAAATCCAATGAAATAAATAGGTCTCTTGTTGTCTCTCTAGTGATATATATGTACAATATAGTACACTTAATGTCATGGTGTCTCCTCAACTTGGCAAGAAAACAGCGCAATGTGAATCCGTTTTATAGATCCATTGAATCATAGAAAAATCATTCCAAAATGTATTTATGCGAGTGGGCGCATCATTTCGATGAGATGATTTGAACATTAAAAAATATAGTCAAAAACAGTCAAAACGGAGAATGCCTGTAATTCTGTGAAAGTTTATTTCTTTCTGAATAAGACAACAAAGCCAAGCAGAAGTTGGAATTGAATCTTCTAATGTAATTCATGTCAGAGGTTTAACGAGGCTGTATAATAACGCATTGCTATTCATCCGTGTCTTGTCCAAGGTCAAATCAGCACTATGCTATTATGCGGTGTTATCAATACATCATACTCGCATCCTTGTGATACTGTTTTCATAAGAGCTGTTTTTAGTTGTTTAGATTTATATTCAGTTTTAGCTTCCACTATTTCGCTTTTGTAACAATCGTTTCATTTCGTATCATGAATAATCCCCATAACAAATTATATTGAAAGATTTATTGCAAATCTACCCTTTTTTAATAAATTAATCCATTTATATTATGTCTAAGGACAATACAAAAACTGAATTAAAATATTCACAACATATTATAGATCGTTAAGCCCCAATTAAAACAGGAAATGTCCAAGTCTATTATAGAACAAAAACAGTTGATAGTTATAGATATCTGATATGTGTGTTCAAATGTTGTTTGACTGTGTGTAAAGGGTGATTAATAATAATAATAATAATAATAATAACCAATACAAATAACAACAACAACAACATTAGTACTATATATTATCTTTCACTTTACCTTAGTACCACTGGACCTTGTTTGTACAGCTAGTCTACTATATATATATATATATATATATATATATATATATATATATATATATATATATATATGGGTGTTTGTGTTTGTGTGCGTGTGCGTGTGTGTGTGTGTGTGTTATGTCTGTTTCCCAATATGTCTGATTGTCTGCCAGTATGTCTGCCTCTATGTCTGTCTGTTTGTCTCTCTTTTAGTTTTTGTAATTGACGTCGTTGCAATTTACAGTGTCAATGGCCACACTATATTGCTGACAATTGTGACATGTTGACCCAAATACTAAACCCTGGTTTCCATTGACAACTGATTTATTAGCTATCAATAAAACGACGTTCTCATCAAATAATATGAAGCCACATTTACTTAAGATCAGTATATGACAGTATCAAACAAATCGTGACGTGGATTAATGGCTTATGTATTTAGAGGCCACGATAAGATTCCACATCATCCTAAGAATTCATACCAATAGAGTTGTATTTATCATTGGGAAATGTTTAATATTCTTATCGTATTCATTGTTAATATATAGTTGACATTATGATTAATGATATTGACTTCAGGCGTTCTGTAATGAAGTTATATTAATGTATCATATCAGAAATGATTTTAATGTTGACATGAAACGATTATTTGAATATTATTTTTATCAATCTCGGTATAATCGTTTTTAAAGTAATAGTTCAGCTTCATTTCAAATTTTAAGGATTAATAAAGCTATGTTAACAAATAACATCCATGATGTGAAAATGTGAAAACGATCACACACAAATAATCAAATTCAAAATGCCGTCATTTTAAAGCCAGACACAAACCAGACGCTCCTGAATGCTAACGTCACTCGAAACAAACAATATGACCGGAAGTATTTATAACACATTTAAAAACTGGTAAACAAGTGTTAGCCAAGAATAATTCCAGAACAAAACATAGCACTCTCGCTAAATGTACATCATCACTGATATTCATTCATATCAGTTTAAGCCAGAAGTAACATTACAAGATGAACATGTTTCCAATTGTTTCGAAGAAAGCGGAATCATCGAAAAAAGCGCGAGGAGAATCGGGAACACTAACTGGTGTCTATGTGAACACTAATTACTCCTGCTATACAATGTATTGACAAATAGTCGATAACTGATGAATACTACAATTAATTCATCTGGAGCTCTATATACCGCGCAATAGTGTAATCTTAGGCAAAACTAAAAACACATGCTCTCTCTCCTCTCTCTCTCTCTCTCTCTCTCTCTCTATATATATATATATATATATATATATATATATATATATATATTGTATGTGTGTGTGTGTGTGTATGTGTGTGTGGTGTGTGTGTGTGTGTGTGTGTTGTATGTATGTGTGTGTGTGTGTGTGTGTGTGTGTGTTGTGTGTGTGTGTTGCACCATATCACACACATATTACATATATATCGTTATTCGCCTAACCAAATTGTGTTAAAACTTTAGTGTATAACAGAAGTTAAAACAATACAAGTTACATGTCATTTAGTTGATATGACAAAAATGTATCTTATTATTTTTAATGAATAAAGGAACATCTGATATTGACACATTAGTACTAAAACCCAACGACACCTTTGACTATCTGAGCACTTATAAAACTACATTAATGGTCCCTAAGATGGTATAATGATTGGAGTAGCTCGTATTATTTATATATGTTACATCGGATATAATAACATGGATAATTCTACGAGTAAACAGACACCTGACATCATTCTACGTCACATTGTAATCCCAAATAAGCATCATAAGGTCAACACAATTACTGTGTCATATAAAGATCAGCCACAATTGTTAGTATTATAACTCCTCATTTGTTAGGTTGAGTAACGATTATGATAACAATATATTATTTTATGTCAGCTCTATATATTTACCTTTATACGTGATCGGTGTAGTGACATTATTAGATATGTCCATTGTTGCTATCTCTCATTGTTATATACATCTGGTTGGTAGACAGAAAGAAGCATAGAAGCACGCGCGCGCACATAAACACATGCAAACACATACACACTCCCCCTATATATATATATATATATATATATATATATATATATATATATATATATATATATTATAGTACATTAGGCAAGTTGGTCTTTAAAGACAGTGGCAATTAAGTATAAAGTTTGTGAAGTCTTGCTTTGAAGAAAAATACAGAAAAAGTTGGATTTAGTCCCCTGGTGAATCATCCAGAGTTTTAATTCACGCTTCGAGATTTTCTTTTCCAGTGCCTTATTCCACAGGGCTAAAACAAACTTTAAACAATCTCGAATCCATCACGATATTCACTTATACCAAAACATTATAATCCATGTTTTAAGCAATGAGTAACATTTCCATATTGCTTAAAAATCACTTACAGCGAACATAATCAGCAATATAATTATTTGTCAAATAAATCCATTTAACTGATAACAATACCATTATCAGTGACTTTCAAGGAGACCATTTACAATAAATAACTCCTATCATTCAAAAAAGACCTTCCATTTTACCAAATTAAAAGGTGAGTGATCTTTACGAAATTTGGCAGAATAACGACAAAGAGGTCACCGAAAACAGATATTATGAAGTCATTTGTTAAACTCCGACTTCTGTTATTTAGAGTTATTTCGGATTAATTACTTCTGGACTTTTTATGTTAAACATTTTAACATTGCACTCGGGTAGATCCGTCGTCTAGTAAGTGCTCAATAAAATCAGCATCATTATACCTTAATCATCGTCATGTCTTCACAAATTACCGATATTAGTTATTTGCATATTTACTAAAATATGTCAACATAGTTTTCAAAGTATTGTAATGTTCTGAAACTCAGTCCATGAGTGTGGCAATCCTAAGACAATCCTGGCAATTATAAACAATGATAAAGGATCCAAGTGAATTTTAGGAATAATTAATTTCTCGAGTCCCTTCCAGTGTCTGCTAATTAAGAGCATAAAACCGATGGTAATTTTGTTTATAGTCACCACTTGTAGAATTAACTAAACATTTCATGAGATATGTCTGGGTCAATCTGGTAAGATCACTTCATGATATTATGATCCAAAGATTTACATCACTTTAATAGTATAAGGTTTTGTCACCTATCCCTGTACTATAAACGATTTAAACACGTAAACAAATTGATCTCAGGTGACCGTAGTACAGTAGAGAAGTACATTAGTACATCTGATTCATTTTGTTAACAGATTAGTTCCCTCGTATATATCAGTTCAGAACTCTTCCTCACCTTAGGATTGCCATTCCTTGACCAGATCCGATGTCTGTGCGGATTAAAACGGATTTCGTCTGATCCAGGATATGACAGGTTTGAGAAGAGAAAAATAATTACACATACGAATAACGTGCTATATTTTAGAAAGGTCATACATCGACTATATACACTGGTTGTCTTATTTCCTTGTGGAATGGCAACTCGAGCATATGCCCAAGGTCAGAGTGGGGTTATAGATTTTAACAATTGACGCTTCCTGTTACAGACTGCTCTTAGCACAAACAGAGTGTACTTATTATAAGTGTGGCATACATGAAAGGTTGTCCTAGAATGAACCAGCAAGATTGAAGCTAAATATTGCAATTATTCAGACACACTGACGTTACCTTTATGTGATGTCTTAACGAGGAGGTATAAAGATTCATTTGGTGTGCTCTTAATCAAGGAGCACCCTGTCTTCCTCTAGATATACTCGAAACCATTTTTCTGCAGTCATCTAATGGAAGCAAAGTATAAACAGCGACCATATGTCCCATTAGATATTATCCCTTAAATCCACTGTCAATTTATAAATATACGGCTGTCTTTATGTAATTATTTGTGCCTCGCCATGTTTGTTTGTTGTTTGTTTTGCGTGTATGTTTGTGTATTTACAACTGTCTATTTGTATGTCTATCTAACTGTCCATCTATCTGTTTGCATGTCTGTTTATGTGAATATCTCTATGTGTATATGTCTAGATACATATTTTCAGTTATTCTGCGTTTGTATTAGTCTGTTCCGGACGCAGCTCCATCATGATACTCCCACACATAAACGCACACGCACACACACACACACACACACATACATACATACAGTGAGTGAGTGAGTGAGTGAGTTATAGAGTGGGTGAGTGACTTATCGAGTGAGTGATTGATCGAGTGAGTGAGTGAGTTATAGAGTTATAGATGATCATACCAATTAACGTAAGGTCAAACGTCCTTAGAGAAGCCAGAATATATGAATTATTACAGTCTATAAAGAAACATGTTGCATATCTGACTCATCCAATATATGTCTGTCTATATATATATATATATATATATATATATATATATGTGTGTGTGTGTGTATGTGTGTGTGTCAGAATGCCCCCCTCTTTCTCTATGTATGTGTTTGTTTGTGTGTATGTGCTTAGGTGTGTGCCAGTGAGTTGTAATTTACTGTTCTCTGTATCGCAGATTATTTAGAAATAGATGCCTTATTTTTCACTCTTATTAAACAGCAACCTGCGACTCCGGACCTGTAGGACCTCTGTCCATTCTGTTTATATAGGTATAATTTGTCAAACTTAGGATGAAGATGAGCTCAGCATCTGCTGTTTTGTTTTGTTATTCGGGGAGAATCCCCAGGTTGTCGCTTATTCGGCACAGCCTCTATGTTCGAGTGTTTGAGAAACCTCCTCCCCCACCACTCACAGGGAAGCAGTACGGAAAGATGGAGCCGAAATATCCTGAGGGTGGTCACTGCCAGAGTGTTTTACGTCCTCACGGGGTTTTCAAACGTCCCCCTTTTATTTTAAATAATTCAGTGGAGACGGCAGCGACATTTAACGTGGTCAGTCACCCACGACTTTGTGAGCCGAGAAATTAATCTCTGGAAAAGATTCGACCTCTTGCGGGATTCGAACCCGTGACCGTTGGCACCAAGTGCCGGGTGCTTAACCACTAGGCCACCAAAGCTCACAGCATCTGCGGTTTCGAAATTTCTGATTAATAGGTTAATTTTGAACCAACATAAATTACTGCTGATAATAAGCTGTGGTGTCAAAGTAGTTATCTTGTGTATATAATAACAAACCACTGAAGCACATGCTCATGCTGTTTTCTGCGAGCAATGGTGTCAAATGCCACTTTTGGTACATAACTCCCGTTTTCTTCATCGCATCTCGAGCGGTGGCATTTGACACAGCTCGCGCGGTTGGTGTGTTTTATATAACAACTTTAGTTGCATATAAAATTTACCTTGGTTGTATGTGGGAATATAATTATCTTTCCCAGGTCCAGTTATGTCCAGTTTGTACTATGACATTCAAGATTAGCTCTAATCTGCTTGTCATAAATAACATTTAAGAACCTTATTACTATAGTAGTTAGAATAGCAGGCATTATGTCAGGTTTGAAAATGATAACATAGGTTAAACAATACAGAAGCTATGACGCGCTATCACGGTCTGCTTCAGCGTAGATGTTAGTCTTTTAATAGCAATTAGGCAAAACAGTTTTAATAGTAGTCGCTTAGTGACGCCTGCCCGTTGTAAAAACTGGTCTTTGAAGACAGTGACAATTGGGTTATATAGTTTATATAGTATTGCTTTGAAGAAAGATACAGCAATTGAAAAATAGCTATAAATAGGGCTGCTTAGATAATTAATCTATACATTCTCACTACTGCCGTGATCTGACTTGGGTGTTCTACTCCCAAACTTCAGGGACAGGTGAGACATTACACATGTCTCAGCAAGAAAAGTCGCCACTCTGGATTCAGTCCCCTGAAGAAACGTCCAGGTAAGGTATATGACAAAACCCTAATAACTTAATATAACCGAGAAACAGTTTCTGTGTGTATAACATGAGATGTCGAATTAGGTCGTGTTGGTTTGACTGACGGCAGATGGTAATACATTGAAGTGTATTCTTCAACAAAACATTAAGTGAAAAGATTAACTGATGGTAACTTTTATAATTTAATCAAAATGTAATAGTTTCGTCAATAATCATGGCTCATTTCTTTGTCCTATTTCGCATAATGCTAGATATGAAAACTGTAGAAGCTTCATCACACAAGACACACAACGCATACACTTTATCCCAGTTCCAGATCATTTCTAGTGAAATATCGTTGGGTCTCAAAGCGATAACTGAACTACAAATATGTCGACAAAAAAATCTAAATTCAAATCAGCGTACACATTTAAACGCAATCACGAATTTCGTTTGCTTCACATAAATGTATATTAATCTGACTGTAATATTTCGACATCAACATAGTTAGTTGGTTATCAACCGGTCCAAAATAATCAACTCCATTAGAAATGAGTTGGAGTTTGTCTCGTATCAGCTCCCAACAAACGAGGGAGTCACTGTATTGCTAGCTGTTCAAGGAAATTATTTTTCTATATTGGAGACAATTTCCTCAAATCTGTCGAAAGCGTCGGTCTTCCTCTGATTATCGATTATCCCGTATTACTCCCATGGCAAAGCCAGAACTTTCTTTTTTCCACCATACTGATCTAATTTGGTTATATAGTGTCAATTGGGTTGTCTCATAAAGACATATATTCTGAAGATATCAAACTTAACTCTTCAGGAAATCTCATCTTCTACATACAGACATTTAAATATGCCATCGGCAGCCATTTTAAATTCTGAAAAAAGTTATCGGTCTACAGATGTGATGAGCCTATATCATCCTATTATTATGCTAATAAATTAATGAACTTACACCTTGAAACATCCTTGAAACCACAAAAACAAACAGCTGTGTGTCTTAGTTTAAATCAGTTTGAGTATCTGCTTGACATTAATTCAATATGATCATCTGGTGCTTTCGAAGCAACTACAGTACAGAATATGTTCTTACTTTACTTCTACATCTTTATCCAGAATACCATTTTCGTCATCTAATATCCCTAGTCGGGGTTGTGTCACTGCAATTCCGGACTATTTGGCAATATTGTGGAAGACAGCATCTGTTGAGCATTAGCATCATTACAGTTTGACCCCATTTGTCTCCACTGGCTCGGGAAGAAATCTACCTAGATCATAGCTAACTCATTCGTTACCATTTGCTGCTGTTTTGAACCACACCTCACGGATTACATATGGAACTCACAATGCCAATTAACCATCACTGAGTGCAAATCTGATCTCGAGATTACGTTTGCATCCGAAGAATATGTTCGTTTGTAATCCAATATCTTCTCAGAGCTCAGTCTACCATCATCATAGCTTCCTGGTCCTAGTCTAAGGTTTGTGAAGCACAATTTCCTTGACATCATCACCTTCATAATTAGTGGTGATTATAGCAGTCGTCATAGCAGATAGGAACTCATAACTAGCAATAATAGTAATATATAATGATAGTATTTTATATAGCGCCTTAAAAAATTAATAGGGTAATTATGGTAATCTGATAGCTTAAATACAGTGGTGCTATTCCACCCCAATACATTGAATGTGTGAAACAAAATATTGTACAATGATTTGAAACGTACAGGAAACCAGTACAGATGGAACAAAACTGATACTCGCTGTAGGTGGTTTTCAAAGAGAGGGGGGGGATATTATATAACAATGCATTGCCATTGTGCAGTCGAGAAATATTAAGGGATCGGACTAAAGTCTTGTATGTCTCATCAGTTATGTACTTACAAATAAGTCCTATATCACCTACTTCTCCATTCCTAGACCATTATCTAATATAAGCCCTATATTTCTTACAGATGTGGAAGAATTTATATAACTGGATCCTACCTTAATGGGAAGATTCTCAGTTTTCTTTACATGTTGCTTAGATGAGACAAAATTATTCTGGCTTATCCTTATTTAATTTCAACAAGTATTTATGTCTGCAATACAAGCCTCAATTGAAGATGAAATATCATCCCATTTATCACATGGCTTCAAAGTCATGTACACTTGTTTTTATCGGCATAACAATGATATTTAATATTATGCCGTTTAATAATTTTACAGAATGGTTTGATATACATACAGTAATTCTTTGGTCCTAAAATGGATCCCTGTTGTACGACTTTACACAAGTTAAAGACTTTTCCATCATTTCAAACGAACATTCTAAACGCTTCAGTAGAATTGGATGATCGATTACATCGAAGGCTGCAGATAAATCAAGCATAATTAATGCAGTCATGGATCCTTCACCAAGACCCTCAACAATGTCACTGTACACTTTTAAAAGAGCAGTTTCTGTTGAATGACCTCTACGATAAGCAGATTGATAAATGTCATTAAGATCATTGTGCTCTAAGTATTCTTCTATAAACCTTGCTACGTCCTTTCAATGAGTTTAGAGATGACAGGAAGGTTAGAAATAGGACGATAATTCTTCATCTCTTCCTTATCCAACCCATATCTCTTAAGCAGCTGGATTATGGTGGCTCGTTTCAAACACAACGTCATCACTGATTCATCCATTGACTTATTGACAATGGCTGTTATCAGTGTTATCAGTTGATACACTAATAAGATTTGATATAATTCATAATAACAAAACATTTTTTTCTTCATATTAATAAGCAACAAAACGTTAATTGTCTACCTCTATTTTCGTATTATTATACTCTCCTGTCAATCTTACCACATCAGGACTTCATATTTTATGGACACAATAAAGAATAAGATCTCAGAAATCTGATGATCGTCAAAAACATCACCTACATTACTTTCATTATTGACACGTCTAGCTTCCTATATGTGATATCAAAATATGGTTTCATCATCATATATATATATATATATATATATATATATATATATATATATATATATATATATATATATATATATATATATATATATATACAAGTAATGCCTAATGTATAACAGATACATCAATATAATACAGCTACATCATAGATATAGAATTATTGTGAAAAAACGATGAGTAGATGATGAATCATGGATGAATATGTTCCTTTACAAGTAATGAATGGAAGACTCTCTATAAGACACATTCAGCCACAATATATATATATATATATATATATATATATATATATATATATATATATATAATTAGCATGGTGCGTGTTTATGTGCGTGTGCGTGTGTGCGTGTAATTTATATAAGAACTTTATTATCGGAATCAAGTATAAAACTTTCAATGCAATACAATATGATGATCATATAAACATATATCTAGTTATTTTAGTCTCCGTTTAAACCTTTAACTTCGCAAAAACGTTCTCAAACACCGTTTAATAATAATAATAATAATAATAATAATAATAATAATAATAATAATAATAATAATAATATTTGATGGGTGACTATCTGTGGGGTTTAGTACGTGATGATGACTTGTGATTTGTAATCTTTGTTGTTGATTTTTACCTGTAGAGTAGAACATGCAGAATAACGACATAATATTTAGGTTGATAAATACTATTAAAAATCCATCAATATTTTGTTCTGTTTATGTCTTTGGATAGACAAATTTAATAAATTCGTAAAGCATTTCCTGAAAATAGTGAAAGTGAGATTCTGTAATTAAAACTAAAACTCTAGAAGTAGTGACAATCTTTAACTAAACATAATCAACACAAACAATTGGCACATCTAAGAACTTCGAAACTTCCCGATACATTGTATTATTTTCGTATTATCTTGGTTTAATAGTCGTTGGAATGTGTATGATTCGGTTTGAAAATAAACTTTATCTAATTATATTTCCTACAGTAAATAGCCGAATTTTAAACAAAAAGAGGATTTATTAAAAACAATATTACGATGCTTCAGTGGAATCTATTATAATCTAAGCTATCAAAATGAATATCTACAGCTATCTAAATATGGTTACGATTAATAACACACTTTTGATCAAAATAAATAAATACGTTTTTAAATTCATGCCGCAGTTTCATTCACAGACCACCTGTAATAAGTCTTCCTTGTGACATCACAGACGTAGTAATATATACCTATTGTACTTGAATATATTAGTTCCTTTTATAGTTGTAACAAAAGGAGGCGTGCAACTGGAGATAGTCCAAACAATATGTATATATCACCAAGTTGATGTTACAATGAATGATGCCAGCTCATTAGCGTGTTGACATTTCTGGCCCTGTGAGGACGCATGACACCATATTAGAGATGCTGAATATGGTATAAACAAGGGAGTGGCTAGTATTAGTTATATCTGTTACATCAGATATGACAAGATACACAATTCTACGAGTAGATGGACAACCGAAATAAGTTTACGTCACAATGTATTCCCAATATCCATCAAAAGGTCAACACAATTTATGTGTCATATACTATCTGCCACAATTGTTGGCAATATAGCTCGCCATTTGTTAGGTTTGGTAACCAATGGACGAATATGATAACACTATATTATGTTGTGTCAATTATATTTATTATTGTTCTACGTGATCGATATATATATATATATATATATATATATATATATATATATATATATATATATATAATATATATTATACATCAATGAGAACGCCTATATATCATTGAACGGAGATAATGCAGCAGTTGTGACTTTATAGATTGCTCTAACCTTTTATAATTTACTTATCAATTCACTTTTATAATTGTTATTATATTCCTAACGGTGCACTGGTGCGGAAATTGCCACTTCAAGCTCGAGAAACGTGGTATCGAATCCGAACATTGGCTGTGTCTGTGAGATGCTTCATGCTTCAAAGAAAGGCTTTGGTTTCGTGGTGATTATTCATTGGGGATTTCTCTGCTCGCGATATGAGACAAAAATAGAGATTAGGCGAAATATTCACTGACTTAATGGCTGAATGGCTAACAAAGCGACTCAACAATTGACTGACTAACTCATTGACTCACTGACTTATTGATTAACTAACTGACTGACTGAGTCACACTCAATCAATCAATCAATAAATCCATCAATTAATCAATTAATCAAAAACTTACTCAGATTAAACGCTACTAATGTAAATATATATATATATATATATATATATATATATATATATATATATATATATATAGAGAGAGAGGAGAGAGAGAGAGAGAGATAAGAAATACTTTTAAATGACATTATTTTTTGCTTTGTTTCTTTATATCGTCGTATCCTTATACAGGTTTTACTGTATTTTCCCTATATAACCGAGGAACTACTGGAGGCAAATTAACATAGGAGATGTCCACGAAGATAGTTACTACATAGGTCATCATAATTATCTCGTCTCTTTTATATTGGTTTAAACACATGTTGTAATACCTGATGAGTGTACACAACTAATCCACTGTAACAGAGCCAGGTTATATGTACTCTGCAAGTAAATCACCTCATTGCCCCTCTACCACACGTCTGTGGTCAGAGCGAATTAGTGGCTGCGGTTTAGAGTTCCATCTTCACAAAAGAGTAATTTGGTGGCGCCGACTAAGACATAACATCGACCACTTTTAAACAGAAGGTTGTTCAAGGTTAGACATGAGCTAAAGCTAAACGAAACAGTTGCTCCCTGCTTACTCCCAAAAGTCTTAAAGTGAGAGTAAAATGACTCAGTTGGCGTGTTCTTAAACAAGGAGCGTTATATATCTTCATCTAGATAAACATGACATTAGTGCTGGAACAGCTGTCTAATGGAAGTTAGAGAAAACAGTGACCTTGTATTTATTATAAATTATCATTCCTAAACTATTACTGTATTAAGATGTTATATGTTATTTCTGGTGTTTGTGTGCGTATGTATCTTACTATTTGTCACGCATATGTGTGTGTGTGTGTGTGTGTGTGTGTGTGTGTGTGTGTGTGTGTGTGTGTGTGTGTGTGTGTGTGTGTGTTTTATATCTTGAAGTGGACATCGTTTATGGAAAAGTCTTGAACAAAATATTTAATGTAAAGATTAAATAATGACAGTATGTTTAAGGTACGTTATACTATATTAGCACATTATCAGCTGTAGCAATCTACCAAATTATTATCAATATTTTATTTATAGATGAGGCGCTGTCATTATGTCCTAAGTACCTGAATAATCTTCTTTCGTATCATAACAATCTCGTTATAATCTAATCAGTTAAAGAAAAGGTAAACGTTGTGTTGTTTCTTAGATTACGATCTTATAATTCATTCATGAATTTACGACATTTGACACATTCATCATATTGTTGACACATACACATTACACAATCTGTATTTTTTTAATGATAGGCACCTTGAACAAACTCCTGTAGATCACCTAAACATCAGAATAATACTGCTCGTCTTTGATCAGCTATAGATAATAAAGTGTGGCCTGATATAAAGTGAAGCCATGACAGTGAAGCTAATGTATACAGTTATAAGGATTCCTAATTGGATTAACTTACAATACTTGAAGGGTATGATAAAAGTGAATATCTGACGTTAGATAGCTGATAGTTGTAAATAAATGGCCATCTCATCACATATGTTGCTAATTCCTTCTCTTTCTCTCTATTTCTCCATCCTGTTTCTCTCGCTCGTGCTCAGTTTTATCTCCTTTATTCATATCTATTTCTCTCTCTCTCTCTCTCTCTCTCTCTCTCTCTCTCTCTCTTTCTCTCTCGCTCGCTCTATCTATCTCTCTCTTTATATCTATGCATTTATCTCACTCCCCCCTCTCTCTGTCATACACACTCTCCCTTCTCTCCCCTCTCTCACACACAAATTCACTTTCTCAATGCCACCCACTCGGTCACTCACTTAGTCACTCACTCACTCACTCATCAACGTACTCCCTCATTCGCTTACTCACTCACTCACTCACTCTCTATATCTCTCTCACTCTTATCTCTGGTAGGTAATACATTATTCTGTGATAACGCGATAACATTCAAGACATGTGATAGAAAGTAAGATAAATATATAACCCCCCTCGAGGGCCTGATTAACATCAAATTAACATCATAAGCTTGGTATTAGTCAGAAAGGAGAATAAGAGCTCTTATATTTGTTTTTGTAGATAATTTAAATGTTTGGGGCGAAATTATTTTATTAACCAGAGAATATGATGTTGTTGATAATTAAAATAACAATTAAGGCTTTCAGTCAGACACAGGATTTTATTTAATGTTGTCCTTGATGATATGCATTGTAAAGATCTCAAAATTGACCCTATTAATGCTACTATTGATATTGATTATACAAAATAATCCCATATTACTATCGTCTACTATTTCGATTATTGGGATTGGTATCAAAAATATATTTATTTTAATATTAGACTTTAAATTATTTCTAAAGCTAATCACTTTTCATCTTAAGGCTATGTGATGATCATTTAACATTATATGTTAACTTGTATGTAATGTAAATGATGTTTATTTCATAGCTGATAAGCGTGTTGTATTTAAGATTAGAGATATGTAGCGTCCTAATAAGTGCATATGTTATTATGTATGTATTATTTTTTTTTTTTTTTTTTTTTTTTTTTTTTTTTTTTTTTTTTTTTTTTTTTTTTTTTTTTTTTTTTTTTTTTTTTTTTTTTTTTTTTTTGCGTGTGTGGTGTGTTGGGTTTGTGAAGATGGAGATAATTTCAAGAGATCCTAATAAGTGATATCTTCTTACTGATAACGAGGAGTCGTATTTTGTCGCTAAGTATGAGCGTTGTGTTTGGCAGGTAATAGTGTAATCACTTGTATAACCTGTATTTGATTACAAACTGGTCCAATATTCGATAGGCAATTTATTATTAACCTTCATGCTGCACCCATCACCCGTCGTCATCGACACATCTCCAATCTAATCATTTTGTCTCTCCTCGTGAAACCTGCATCCAAACAATTCTAGGTTTTTGTCTTTGTTCCCCAAAAGACAATTGCCACATCTTTCCTTTGATCTCCATATTAATGCGTCACCATCTCTAGTTACATCTCCTACTTTCCCCAGAAATCTTCGGTAATGGTCTACTTAGTTAATTAGAGAAAATCATAATAGGAGCGGATTAATAATTATGAAGTGAGTAGGTTAATTATTAAGCAACCATATAAATAATTTGCCACAACAACGATGATGTTGTATAATTGTATATGAATTATACACAACTATTAGATTTACTCTTTTTATATTTTAGTGGAAATTATTAGTTGGCTATAAAAGTATTTTTGATTCAACAACTGAAATTTGTTTTGCCTTAAAACTTTACAATGAGACGTTTTTAAATGCATTATACTTGTATGATGTTTTTAGATATAAATTTATGTCATTAAAGATTATGCGTAAATACAGTTTTACCAGGTAATTATAGTTCATATTTTCATAGTATATTAGCGAAGTTATGTTGTCTTGGTGTAACAGATATCAATATGACACCTTCAATTTCGTGTGCAGGTAAAGTGGAAATATAAAAAATGTGTTTTTCTTCTTCAAACTTACTATCATAAAAGAAAGTCAAACAAAGAACTGTCATGGATATATTCTTTACAAGATCTCAGATCATCTCCTTAATTATTCACTATTTTTATACTGTAGTTTGTAAGGTGTCAATTTCTACGTGATTAAGTTAGTTAGAGATATGAAATAAAAGTTTAGATATTAAATATTAAATAGAAAATTATTTGCTAGAAAATTTAATGAAATATCGTCTTTCATGCAGTATTAATGTCTGAACTAATAAAACAATATCGCTAATCTTTATATAAATAAAGTATACCTAAGCATGTGTCTGGTCTACTCATCAGCCTGTGGGAACCAGCTAATTCGCTTTTCGTACGCGACAAATATGTCACGCCCACAGGAAAGCGGCTACATGCAGGCTACGTACAAAAAGCGGAAGCACGAAAGTGCGTGTGGTTCAATGGTGACTTGCTACATACATATCATAAACTACTTTGACACCACAGTTTACATTCAACAGTAATTTTCTGTGGTCCAAAAGAAACCTGTATATAAAGCATTTCGACACCTCAGATGCTGACCTCAGCTTTATTCTGGGTTCGAATAACTGAATAAATCCTACCTATATGAACCATGTATCAATACACGTCCGACTGGTCTGGCGTCGAAGTTCTTCTCTAACCTAAGTGAAAATTCAAGCCTTTTATATACCCTCAGCGTGTTAACAAACATTACAGTTTGTTCATAACAAAGAGAATGTACACTAACTCAGTATGGGATCACTAAAGCGATTAAACTAAAATAAAAACAAAGTAGCAATACCGCACAATGGATTATTACTGGACTAGAACGAAATATCGTCTCAAACCTGAGTAAATACTACGATTTACTCGAACCTAACAGCTAACCCTCATACGTTTCCGTTCATCACTAAGGGAACGTTCATTCACGCTTAATTTAGCGTCCCTAAGTATATGCAGTTAGGTGTGGTGGGATCTAAATTAAAGCGCCTATCCACTTGATCAACAAAGAACTGTCATGGATATATTCTTTACAAGATCTCAGATCATCTCCTTAATTATTCACTATGTTTATACTGTAGTTTGTAAGGTGTCAATTTCTACGTGATTAAGTTATAGTTAGAGATATGAAATAAAAGTTTAGATATTAAATATTAAAAATTAAGTTTTAGTGAAGTGCTAGAAAATTTAATGAAATATCGTGTTTTATGCATTATTAATGTCTGAACTAATAAAACCATATCGCTAATTTATCCTTGCAATATTGCTTTAGCAAAATGAGTCAAGCAGGATATGATATATAACAAGCTAATCAACAAATACTTTGGAATGTATGGTTATGACGTAACCAATTTTGTTCTAGTCGTTCATATCCAATCAGAAGCAATCTGGATCGAGGTGTTTATGACGAAATAGTATCGTTATGGATTTCAGTCAATTCCTTAGATATAAAACAAAAACGGGACTTCGTTCCGTGATCATTTCATTGAAATATATTGGTTGATGTAATCAGTATGATGTACATCTTTCATATATTTAGACTAGGTGGCATTGTTGACCTTAGAAATAATGGAATATGAAGGTTGTTTAAGGTCACAGCACCATCACGTAATGACGGGTGAGTTTAACTGAGGACAAATGACACCGGATAGACACACTATCATCCATTATTACGTAGCGTATGAAAAATAGGCATGGTAAGTTATGTAATGGATCGACAATAAGCATAAATGTTGCTGCTT
>JAODUP010000234.1:492500-507860 GCA_025642065.1 Paralvinella palmiformis
TGGCCATCGTGTACTGTCAGGTAATCATTTTGTTATGGATGAGTGAACCAGTCGCCACATGACAACTTTGCAGCTCACCGAGCCTCGAACCCGCGACCGTTCGGATACGAGTCTTACGCTCTAACTAACTGCGCTATCACGGCTCGACTACACATTAACTGTTGCTAATTTAGGGGTCGTTATGGTGATTGATGGGATATTGCGCAATAATTGTCAAGGTACTAGGATGAAATATTAGCTTTAACTACATTCGTGGACTATTTCCTTAGGTAAGAAGCCATAGAGTGATCATCAATTTTAACCAAGCAACGGATTCTCGGCCATATCTCCCCCGTGAGACCGTTGTTTTAACAAACCACTTATTCAGCCATTAACTTACTCACTCAATCACTGGTGTCAAGAATTCGACTGATGTTACCTTTGTTATGAGATCAGAGTATTTGCATGTATTCTACTCACCAGAGGAACACATTTACTATTCGTGTGATTCTTGATAAACATGTGGGTTATTGCATTATGCATGGTGACGTTAACTTTCATTGTTACTAGTATACGGATAACACCCACATCGGTTTGTTATCAGTTACCACGCCCACAAATTATAAGTAATATTTAACTCAAAGTGCGATCACATACGCTCATAAAATGTAAAAATTAGTAACCATGTAAAACATTTTACAACAATAAAACTAAAGGCAAACTCATCCAAAGTACGAAGCATAAGTAAAATTGTTAATGTAAATGCTGCTGTTTTGTGGTCATTGTTTAGCATAAGACACTAATTGACATTAATACGAAATAACATTGAGAACACTTGAAAAAAAACTAATGCCATTTGAATAATTCCAATAATAATAATAATAATAATAATAATAATAATAATAATAACAGTAAAGGGGTATATGTAAGAAACTATTTTTAAAGTTTTTCTTGTATAGTAATATAAATCATACATACTTACAAGAATAATAGGCGAGTGTAAATAGGTTAGATCACCAAATTCGTGTTTACTTCGTACATGAAATATGAGCCAACTAGACATTAGTAATGTTAAACTACCTAGATTTACTTTGAATAAATGAAGATAAAACAGGAAATTAGTATCCTTAATGAGAAGTGTTTTTGTTTTAATGGAGTAATTCAGCTGAAACGTTACTGTTACATATCATAATTGTGTACAACATATCCCAACCATATCTATTATTAATGACATCTCTGTATCTGTGGTCTAATGGGGAAGTTCGTAAATGGATTATGAACGTTCATCCATCTCATATGGTTTGGGGAATCATATCCAGGGATTTTAATTATCATTTTAATGGCTCATTATTTTATCATTGTCTATGTTTTAATTATACAATATAATTTTGAGCATACGTCATATGATATTCACCTGCTTCTGTTCTCCTCTTTTTATCCCTAATAGTAGAACTACAGAGCCACATTCAACTTAGGTCACTATTTTTATGATTCCTGGATCTGTATTTTCCCAATTTTTTTCCATCGCCCAGTTGCTGTTGGGTTCCGATGACACATCACAAAAGGTGACCATAAACAGTAGTTAACAAAAGTGTGCATCCGGCTTGTCTATAACTATCTCAATCCTCTCCGGATTCCTTCTATACGCTGTAATGGATAGCTAAAAGGACACGGGACTGAGTGACATGTTAGTATCAGGCTACAGTTCAATAACAAGGACACAATCTACCGACAAGTACAATCCACAATTTGAGTGTAATATTCGATACTGATCCTGCACGGTCAGGAAATGGCTTTCAAGCACCGCTGACTGTATATGAAATCTCGTCCACAATACGATAAATGGTATGTCAGTGTTACAGATAGGAAATGATATTGCTTCATCTCAGTACAGTGCGATTTGTGACAATTTATAGTTGATCAGCTCCAGGAGTCTACCTCCAACCCAAATGTCGTTTATTGCGGTGCCATATTTTGTCGTAATTGTGACATTTCTATCGTTGTTTACTATTTCTTGCTTTATTGTAATTGATCATTACAATCAACATGTCGACCTTCGATCGGTAAATATGTGTGTCCGACCTAAGATAAAGATGGTATTTATATCAAATTATCCTATTTACTTGTCTACGTCACATTTCTTGTACGTAAAAGATTAATTCGTTGGTATCTGTGTGCCCCAACTATAATTATGAATTAGGACTACTATATTTTATCTACTATGTTTTACGGCCACTTCTATGCACGCGGTAGGCTAAATGGGTCCAGCGCTCTCCAGAGGCAATGAAGCGAAGCGAAAGATGAAACACCCTTCAGATAGGATCACACTACCGCTAGACCACGGAGGCGCCTTTGGATAAAGTTGACACAGTCAACCTAACGTACTGACTCTAAGTTATTATTTCTTAAGTTGAAAGGTTTTGGAAAGGAAATGACCTGATATATGTCGTTACCGTGCGTGCGTGTGTCTGGTTTTTCAAAAACACTCACAGAGAAATTAATAAATCATTAATTCGTGAAGTGGACGATTCACGGACATATAATAAGGAGTGTGTATTCATGCATATATGCATGTACGTAATCAATTCAACACATACAGAAGTGACCTCCAGTATACATGTCTCCTTTACTGGAAAATGAGGATGTTATAATATAACTGTCTCGTATCACGCAAATAACAGATCAATCCTCGCTGGGTTTCATTTTGGTGAATACCAACCGGGATGATGTTCTATGACATCCTATTTTTAGTTCACATAATGGATAACGTTCGTCTCGGTGTTATTCAAGGTTCTCGTTTCTGGCCATAAATAAGCTGCAACGAAACGACTGTGGTTCGCTTCACAATCACAGATGTCAACTTCTGTACGAGAACCATTTCCTGCAGTAACAAGCATCATGACAAATAACGGCTCGTCAATGGCTTGGCGTTCATCAGTCACGCCTCTAGTCTATACTTAGACTAACAAACGTGGTATAGGAAGCTATTAGTGGCCTCGGATAGATGAGTGTAAATGACATCGTGTTATAATCCATGTTACACTCTGTTACTAAATCCATGATTAAATAATCATTTGATTGGCATCAGAAATGTTATTTGTAACTGATATTTCGAACCTGGCTATAATTTGTGTGTTTCATATAAAGTCCTGACTCAACGATAGATGACACAATTTGAAACTTAATTACAATGTAATTCTTTTTCTAAATGTCGGGTTAAGTAATTTGATTAAACACAACTGACTGAATAATAGAATCTTTTAAAATTCTTCTTCTTATTATTATTCATTATTATTATTATTTATTATTATTATTATTATTATTATTATTATTATTATTATTAATGTTTTTATTATTATTATTATTATTATTATCATCATCATCATCATTAGCAGCAGCAGCAGCATAATCACTATCGTCATCAACATCATCATCATTATATAAATATAATTAACATTGTGTATGTATTCCATATTTATTCTAAACTTTTAGATAAATGTTGAGGAATAAATTGAAGTGTGGAGCATTAGTAGAAGTTTTGAGGTATTGTTGTTAGGAGTATATCTTATGCCTGGTTTTCTTTTTTATTATGAGGATCTGAAGAGAATCTGATGAAAAACGAAATAAATACATCATGTGTCTGATATATATATATATAATATCTCGGATTTCTTCACTATATAGGCCGATATGTCATTCTTTTTCAAGGTCAGTAATGTAATTGTTTTACGTGGGAGATATATTCTTAACTAACATACACTGTGAGTATGGTAGATGTTGATCATGGTTCGTGTTCGTGTTTATATGTATTTGTGGGTACATTTTTATATCTCTCCCTTCTCCTCTCCCCCCCTCTCTCTCTCTCTCTCTCTCTCTCTCTCTCTCTCTCTCTCTCTCTCTATATATATATATATATATATTATATATATATATATATATATATATATATATATATATATATATATATATATATATATATATATATATATAGCTCTCTCGCCAGTAACTGGTAGCTCTGAAACAGTTTACTCCATGGGAAGTTGACAATGTTGGTGAATGTTATTACTTCCCGGGACGGAAGCAAACGGTAAAGTGAAGTTTTTAGCTTTAATCTAAATGCCAAAAATCATCAGGATCATGATGTTTATTTAAGATGAGGAATATATTGTGTGTAATGTTAAATAAATGTATCGCAAGGCTTTCATATAAACTTAGTGAATGGTGCCAACGTAGTTACGCCATTGTAATATAATCATATTTTTGTGACATTAGCAATTGTTTTGATTAAACTTACATAAATCTTTACACAATTAAGATATGGTTGTAGTGTATATGTGAGGAATAGGCTAATATTTTATATTCTAATTGTATTTCAACTGCAATTGATGTTGATGTTGTTAACAATTAGATATATGTATATATGCTACAAAATGTAGGTTGTTATTGAGTTGAATTATTGAGCCTCGGAACTGATGACACCTGAAACAGAAGGTGGTTTAGGGCGAGAAGTACTATCCCCATGGCTATCAGATGACACCCCCACCCCCATAGATATGTAGGTAAATGCTCTCTAGTGGTGCATATGATAATGGACTGCGCTACAAACTTCCGGGTCATAGGATCAAATTCGATTATTCATGGAATGTTTCGCCTTTTCATGACATGTCTTGGTTTAGATATCACATTTCACTAGAAGCGTTGAAACAAAGATAGATAGTTATG
Organism: Paralvinella palmiformis; assembly: GCA_025642065.1. Lineage (NCBI taxonomy): Eukaryota > Metazoa > Annelida > Polychaeta > Terebellida > Alvinellidae > Paralvinella > Paralvinella palmiformis. The sequence continues at coordinate 497,202 of JAODUP010000234.1, forward strand.
GACTTTATTCTGATTGATCTTACCTGCACATGCTGTGTAGATTACAAAGCCAACTGCCTCTGACTAACAGTCATATCTCAAGCCGTATCGTTTATGCCGTATCAGCTATTGAATAATTACGTTGATATCACATTGCATGATGCATTCACTCATTAATTGCACTATTAATTCAGTCATTACTATACACAAAACCAAACCATTTACCTGTATACACGTACTATGGAAACTCATTCTAATCTTGAACAGTACTAAATTATTGTTATCGTTATAGAACATATTAAGAAAAATAATAAACTGAGAATCCCACTTAAGGATTATCTTTGAACAACGATATAGCATAAACCCAAATCACCAAAAGATCAGAAATACCTCAGTGTCCAAAGTAAAGACTAGTCATTTCCAATATGGTGGAGCAAATACTAGAGTTTGTAGATCAAAAAATTATTTGGGGAGCAAATTGTTTAACTGGTTCCTGACTTAACTGATGCCGCGTGTAGACGATTCATTAGATGAGTTAATAAGTAACAGCTGCTTTTCTTCCTGAGACTCTAAGTTGTTTTATAATAAAACTCCCAAAAGCTATTTTATAGTTAAAACTATCGACATATCGTATTGTAAGACCACCATTTAATATAAAATCTAATCTACTCACACAATCTAGTTATTCCCCTCAAAGACATAGAATATATGTTTTTGAAAGGATAACATATATATATATATATATATATATATATATATATATATATATATATATATATATATATACTATTGTTATTATTAAAGGGAGTAGTTTAAAACGTAATTAAAACAACTAGGTATAAAGTTTTACTATCATCAGCATAATAAGGATTTAATATCTATTTCTAATCATCTTTTATCATCTTATTGTATCTCGTTATAACCTGTTATTCTAGACTCCGATAATAATATTTTTATATGCTTTAAAATATCGAACTTGTCCAAATCATATTACGAAATACGATTAAAATGTGAACATAAATGAACACAAATATTATCTCATAAATATATACTTATAGTTGAAGTATTAGACACATTCACGTCTTGTAATTGATCCAATAACAACATCCTTCTACCTGTCGTAAGAAGCAACTAAGAAAAGACACTGATTCGCCTATTCACTCACTCAGTTTAGTGTTAATTCAATGAGAGGGGAAAAACTGTCATGTTAAAATTCGTGTCTGAAATTCGTCCCCTGACCTTCATAGACAAGGAATTAGATTTTACATGTCACCGATGAATGCTGTAATAGAAGGAGGTTATACATAGGAGGAAATGGTCATCACTTCATAACGTTGAATAATTACTTCTGGTATTTGATGACAGGTCAAATACAGAAAGTAATCATACTTTAATAAACATCAGCTGTAGCAAATAATGATACAATAGATGAGGATTTGTATGATACCAATCGTAATGCCTTGTACTGAACCAAATAGTCAAATATATATATGAATAACATAGCATTGTTAATAGTCAAATATATGATGGTATTATATGTATCGTGTTTAATTATGATTATAACTTACCTTATTAACTGTTTCTGTTTATTTAGCACGATATGCTTTACATGTATAATTAAACATATGTGACGTTAACATCGGTGTTGTCGTGTTTTAAATATTTTTGTTCACATTATAGATCATATCAATAATAAATCACACTTTTCCAGGTGATCCACTTACATGTTACTATAACTATTAATTATAATAGTACTGAAAATAAAATAGGGTGATATCTACTGACTGATATTTAGACAGACAGACAGACAGACAGACAGACAGACAGACAGACAGACAGACAGACAGACAGACAGACAGACAGACAGACAGACAGACAGACAGACAGACAGAGAGTCACTCAGTAAAACGAAATACTCGGTGAAATACACCAACTCGCAGACACAATTTCATATTGCAGATGTCTGCAATAATATATATTCCTATTTGCATCACATGAGTAATACATATTCATCCTGCTAAACTAATAATGTCAGCTAGAGGCAGTATGACTTATATATTTAACTTCATTAAGAATATCACAGGTTCGTTTTAGTTCTTTGTATAAGACATAATAAATATATTGTTGATTCGTGTTTTACATCTATAGCAATTAATTGGTAATGATCTCACCTTCAAAGTTAACAACTAAACTACGTAACGTATTTCAATATTATCTCTTTAGTACCCTTTGTCGAGGCTACTCACATTATACAACTTAGCAGTTAGCATTTAGCAGAACAACTTACAACTGAGCAGTTAGCATTTAGCAGAACAACTTACAACTTAGCAGTTAGCATTTAGCAGAACAACTTATAACTTAACAGTTAGCATTTAGCAGAACAACTTACAACTTAACAGTTACCATTTAGCAGAACAACTTACAACTTAACAGTTAGCATTTAGCAGAACAACTTACAACTTAGCTGTTAGCATTTAGCAGAACAACTTACAACTTAACAGTTAGCATTTAGCAGAACAACTTACAACTTAACAGTTAGCATTTAGCAGAACAACTTACAACTTAACAGTTAGCATTTAGCAGAACAACTTACAACTTAACAGTTACCATTTAGCAGAACAACTTACAACTTAACAGTTACCATTTAGCAGAACAACTTACAACTTAACAGTTAGCATTTAGCAGAACAACTTACAACTTAACAGTTACCATTTAGCAGAACAACGTACAACTTAGCTGTTAGCATTTAGCAGAACAACTTACAACTTAACAGTTAGCATTTAGCAGAACAACTTACAACTTAACAGTTAGCATTTAGCAGAACAACTTACAACTTAGCAGTTAGCATTTAGCAGAACAACTTACAACTTAACAGTTAGCATTTAGCAGAACAACTTACAACTTAACAGTTAGCATTTAGCAGAACAACTTACAACTTAACAGTTAGCATTTAGCAGAACAACTTACAACTTAACAGTTACCATTTAGCAGAACAAATTACAACTTAACAGTTAGCATTTAGCAGAACAACTTACAACTTAACAGTTACCATTTAGCAGAACAACGTACAACTTAACAGTTAGCATTTAGCAGAACAACTTACAACTTAGCAGTTAGCATTTAGCAGAACAACTTATAACTTAGCAGTTAGCAGAATAAACAAAAAATAATAGCACAATAATCTGACAATTGTGTTTCTATTATGTCAACATTGACACCTGTAAAAGAAAATATTACTATCGATGATAATGACATAAACCCTCATTACTTTTGAACATATCTAATATTTATATAACAGTCTTTTTTAAATGTCACAAAACTGTTTATTACAGAAATATAACACTATACTTGTACTTGGAAATTTTTCTCCTAAGGTTTTCCACTTGGCATATTATAAGTCACAGCAATAGAACAAAAAAGTGAAATTTATTTGACATTAACAAAAAATATAGTGTCAAATTACATTATTCGACTTTAATAACTGAGTAATTGGCTGTAAGATCCGATGACTCAATATAAGATTACAATTCGCGTATTTCTTTACATTGTCTATCCTAATTGGATAACCGTTTCAACCTGAATCGGTGATGCTGTTTTCAAACCACTGTAAATGTAGCTTTTTGTTAACTTACAAGAGCTAACAGTTTCAAAAGGTCAAACATGTTTACCCAATGACCATACTTTTGAGTTCTTCAGACGCCAGGTTTTGCCACAGCAGCTGTCATATGCTTATGTATGATTGGTCTGTTTCTAATTCTTCCCCGTATACTGGTGTGCTCAAACCTGTAAATTGGTACAGTCAGAATCTGTTAATCCGGCCATCGTTAATCCGACAAATCCATCATCCGACACATTATCGACACAAAATCGTGCTCCGCGTTCCGACTCCGACACTTCATTTCGCCAATGGAATGTGACATTTCGATGTTAAATGACCTCGTTAATCCGACAACACAAAAATGTTGCCAAATATTTCCGCTAGTTCAGTCAGCAAGACACACCGACATGTTGTCGGTAATGGTTAATTAACTCGCCCACCCGCGATAATTTCTATATCGTAACCGATTCCATTGGCTGCGGCTATCTCATAGACAATTATAATCATTCATGGCTAATTACAAACACAGATGTGTGATCTTTCCAAAAAGCAGATCATGAGTTAATCTGATGGACTAAGTGACACGAGTATTTCTTTATAATATCTGTAATTAACAAACATCAAAATTATCAATGGCTTCAATGCCATTCCATATCATTGCGCACGATTATTGAATACAGATTAACTTCTATGGCTGTCGAGACCGACAATGATACACCGGCATCTCAGCCTCGGAAAATCACCGCCAAGATGGCCGCTAGCAACATTGAGGATACGCTAATATTCCTGGAAGCACATCCCCAATTAGCCAGCAAACATTTAAACAGACCAGTATGTTGGATTTGTTTCGAGTCATTTAATGTGTCATAATTATTGAAAATAAATAAATACACCACAAGGTTATCGGTGTCACTGTGACTACAATGTATGTTGCGTATTGTTTTTGTTACATGCAACGGCAAATCTTTATGATCTAAAAATGTGTGACACAAACTACTGGTATGTCACAGACTCGATATTCCAACATTCTCGTTTATCCCACATATTATCATGTAACAACCCTTTATAAATAACATTTTATGTCTAACTTACTATATTGAAATTCACGGAGATCGCCGTTTTATATTGATATTGGTGTTTAGATCAATTTCATGTCAGATATCAGTGAATGCGTAAAAGAGTATATTCAAAATAGGTATTTGCCAGTTATCAATTGACTTTTAAAGGAAATAAATATTTTTTAGCAATAAATCAGCTGGATGGCATATTAAGAAGGTATTTTTTAATAAAATCGGACAAAGAATTGATTTCACATCTATCTATCTATCCATCCATACATCCACCCGTCCGTCCGTCCGTCCGTCCGTCCTATCCTATCCTATCCACCTATCTATCTATCTATCTATCTATCTATTTATATCTCTGTCTATCCATATATATATATATATATATATATATATATATAGTGTGTGTGTGTGTGTGTGTGTGTGTGTGTGTGTGTGTGTGTGTGCGTGTGTGTGTGTGCGTGTGTGCGTGCGTGCGTGCGAATATGAATATGAGTGTATGCATTATGTAAGAACAAATACTGGTATATTGAACCACGAATAATATTTGCCGAAAGACAAAACTCGATACAAATATATTTCTTAAGTATCAACTGTATATGATGGACATTTTTATCCGGATCATTATTATTATTATTATTATTATTATTATTATTTTATTATTTGTTGAGAAATCTATCGATTATAAATAATTAATTTTATTATATTAATGGCTACTCTAACTATAAACTGTAACATACGTTAATATATCATTATTATTATTCATGGTTTAACGTATTCTGCTACCTTTTCTCGTAGACTATGTCACTGTACGTATATTTGCACATCACACACGCGATCATTTACATTGACTGTCACAACAATCAGGTTTAACTATTGATGTGAGATCGGAGGGTTAATATTAACACTTGTCCATTTCACTTGTATTTGGCAGTATTATAACTTATAGTATAACATTAGTAACGAACATTTAAAATAATCCTTGGTTTATTTTATAAACCTATCCCCATCATTCATATATTATTGTGATAATATTACTAAATATATCACTGAAATGAAGAGTATAACTATCATTAGGTATAAGTAATTAAATGACTTTAATATTCAGTATATAAAGTACTATTTAATTAGAAGCTTAGTAGAACATTATATGACAACTATATGGAGTAAATAAACCATAAAAAACCTTAATTGTACAGGAACCATAATATGTCAAAACTGAGTGATGTATATTTTAATTAAATATATATATATATATATATATATATATATATATATTTATTTATTTATTTATTTATTTATTTATTTATTTATTTATTTATTTATTTATTTATTTATTTATTTATTTATGTGTGTGTGTGGGGGGGGTGTTAGTTTTATCTTATCTGTCATGTTATTTGGCTGATGAGTAATCATAGACTCGAGTATTATGGTCCATATATTCTCTGGTTGTACCATTTCGTTTTGAATTCGCACTGGAGCATTACTATGCGTATCATGGATAATGAGACTTATCTATTTATTCTAACATAATTTGATAATGGCTAGCCAAATAAAAATGCCATTGGACCTTAATATGGACCTAAATGCATTTGTAGTTGGGCATTTCAACTATGATGACTACACACTAGAGAATCCAATAAGATTAAGCAATATTGAATCGTCGTATTATGAGAATGAATAACCGAGTGCAAAACTAAACATTGAATTACCTACAAAAATACATCTCAATTCACTTCTAGGTATCTAAATACCAAAAGCTGTCAATCAAAAGTCGACGAGTTAACAGTATTAATATTATACTTTAAGGAGCAGGATCTACATAGGATTATATCCTACTTTGTGAGATATTTCTAAATTACCATTTTGCAAATCAATTCAACATCAATGGTTATTGTCAAGTATAAAAATATCAATCAAACTTAACAACCAGAGGAATAGCAATATGTATAAATACGAAATTCAACAGTACCCCATTTGATGACCTGGCTGTCAATACACCAGGTGTTTTGAGTTCGTATTAATAGGCATACAGTCAAACAATCATAATCTGATTGTTGGCAAATATATATGTGCCAAATACAAATGAAATAAACGCAATCAAAATGTATGAAACTATTAATAAGCAACCACAAAACTATAGTCATACAATAATTGGGAGAAATAAGAATTTTGATTAAATATTAAAATAGGCCAACACAAAAACAATGAAGATCTCCTACGTAATTTCCTATCAAAAGGGATAGTTTCAACAATAACAAAAAAAAACAATACGTATAACACACTATATAGCTACAGTAATCAATAATTTGTACATATCAATAACGATAAGATAAGTTTAAAATACACAATATTATATGTGGATATATCGGATCATTTATCCATTTTAGTATGTACTGGTATAACAAAGAGAGAAATTAGAAGCAAACCCAAAAATAATATACAAACAATAAATTAACAAAATAATAAATGTGGATTACAACACAAAACAAAAATAAGAATTGCACGATATGAATATGAACAGTGGATATACATAATTCACAAACACTCTTAACAACATTATTTATAGTTCTGCACCTGATAAGATCATGAGTGATAGGAGATCCTTGGATGACACGTGGACTAATTGCTTCTTCTAGAAGGCTAAATAAATTGCACAAAAAACACTTGATAAACTAAAAACAGATGAACAATAAGATAATTTAATCCAATTCCGAAATAGATATAATAAAACGAAGAGAACATTAAAACAAAATCATCATAGATAGATAGATAGATAGATAGATAGATAGATATTTATTTCCATTTCCAAATATATATACAAGTGTCATATATTGATTGATAGCAATCGCATATTGATAACAATGTTGGAAATGGGGGGAGAAATATAACCAATAATTGGTTGTCTTCCCACTTGCCCCCGTGGATATTCAGCGAATCATTAACTGTGAAATACATTTAAATGCTAGGAAGAGCAGAACAAAAAATATGGTAACAAGTAACTACGTGCTGCGATATTGAAGCGTTTTCTCTCGAGACATTGTTTCATTTTGTATGTGTATATTAAGATCATTTGAAATATGGCATTGTTTGTGACTGCATAATACATAATGAGCTTTAGTAACATTTAATGATAATTTGTTTGAAATAATTTTTGTGATCAAGAGTCTATTTGACATGAGATGGTTCGTCACATTGTGATGCTGTGTATGCTCTCTAGGGAGATTTAAAGAAAAGTAAACATGCATTCCAGTATGTAATTGGTGACACTGAACAGAAAGTAATTACAAAACGAAAAGCAGAATAATTCAGCTATAAATTGAAAACTTGAAAACAATCTTTCTCACAATTCTTTGGAACAACATTCTTGAAAGAATAAACGAAACAAGTTAGGTCCTGCAGTGAGAAGATGTGAACATACTTGTTGTCATGAATCTTCTTGAGTTTTGGAAAACCTTTCTTCACGTAATTAGAGATAAATTTAGTGAATACTAATAAAAACCAGGAGAAGGGTTGTCCGGATTAAGATTATATCGGTGTGAAAAAATGGCGACGGGAGTAAAATGTGCGTCTTACTAGATATGATGAATCAGCAGAAGGGATATTTGTCAAAAAAGGTGAAAAGTTCAAGGTGAAAATATTATATCCTCTTCTGAACTATCTAATCTTTGAATTGATAAAAAAGCATAATCTTATTCATTGATTGGAAAACCGTTTTACTTTTCCACTGAATTGAAAAGAATTGATTCTGATGAGTTAAAGAAAAAGTGGAAATCATTGGAAATCACAACTCAATACATATTATCGTTAAATTGATATAACTTGACGTCTATTTGATTAATAAACACACAAACTTAACATGCATTACAAAGGAAAACACAACCACTTCAATTTATCTGCGCTTTATGTTCTTATTGAACGTCGTTATAAATAATACTTAATCGCTTTACTTGAATTATAATAAAACTAATACAATCTAATAATCAGTTAAGTTTCCATATAATCAGCTGACGGGAAAAATTGAACATTTATCAGTTGAGCAATTAGTCTGTGCTGAAGCATCTTCAAACAATTACAGGTTTTTACAGAAAAGAGCAGCAATTAAAATCCTCGACATTTTAATTATTTCTGTACTAAAACCCGGAAACAGAACTATGAAGGTGAGTTTGATAATATTGCTTCTGAAGAAAACTAAACGTCTGAGACATTGTTTTAAATTAATTAATCTTATTAATGATTCAAATACGGTATTTTTTGTTCTAATTATGGAAAGGGATAACAAAAAAAATACTCAAGGCTGCACATGAGCACCAGTACAGGTGTACGCATACACATACACCAAGAAACCAATAGGATATTATGTTTCTTTATCAGTATAGTGTATGTGTGTGCGTCTCACACAAACACACACACACACACACTTAAAAACAGATTGATGTTATACTAACATATACATTTCTATTGTTTAATTAGTAGCGTGATTGGTAAGTATGACTAATGGGTTTACCTTTTGTTTCGCTTCATTACGTTTGGAGATTGACCAACCCGTTTAGCATACAGTGTGCACAAACGTAGACGGGATACAGTATCTCCACGTCTACGAATTACAGGTGCATGCTTCCCTTCTAAATCAGGGGTCCCTTTTTTTGTTACTGGATAACTCACTAATATCCAGATGTTTTAGTATTCTCTTAATGGATTCGAAACTAGGACCCCCAGTCTTCCGGTTAATCAGTTGTGTTTTCACTGAGCCATTGTTTGTGGTACAGTATATGACATCCTGAAATAAAATTAAATGCCACAAAAACACTGTGGCGACAATTAATATCTCCCGATTCTCTGATCCTGGTCTTATATAGGTTGTCAAAGATGATGTATGATTAACAGAGACAGAACATTAGTACAGACATCTTACATTGAATTAGACTATTGTCGCAGGCAAAATTAGAATAATATTTGATGTTTAGCTTTAGTAAATTGGTTGTCAGATTACTGAAGGAAAAGATTGATAGAATTTAGATTAAAAATGCTTAATGAAGGACAGCCTGTAATATAAACAAATCGAATGAAGCAAAATGGAAAAACCGAATTAAAAATAGTCAAAATGATTGATTGATTTATTGTCACTTTTGTCTACATACGAGGAGACAATCGATGCGAGGTAGTAATCAATTGAATTGAACGACGTTACCACCCCCTTCCATAAAGTGATCAACCAATCACCTACAGTACTGGTAATAGTGTACTAGTACACACACACACACACACACATACACGAATGCACAGCTAAAACAACATTGCCCGTGCCAAAGATTGAGGTTCGTGTTTTCTTTTTACCAATTTGTAATATTTGATATAAAGGGTTAGTGACGAGTAGGTCATAGAATTTATTGGATTTGTATGCTTATGAGGTATTTGACCTCCAGCAAATATCACAAGGCATATTATGTTGCGGTTAAGATGTTCCTTTTTCTGTGCGTGGAGACTGTATGTTTCCAGGTCCATGCGTTCTAAGAAAAGTTGATCTAGAGCTGTATATCCATGCACTATTTGCGTCTTTGGAGGCACGCCGTTTAAGTGTTTGGCCTGGTTATCCAGCATTTAAATGACTGTAGCAGACACAGTACGCTCTTAAAGCATGTACTCCTGACTCAGGAATAGAAACACTGCATCGCATCTCGAGCGGTGGCATTGGACACAGCTCGTGTGGTTAGTGTGTTTTATATAACAAGTTTAGTTGTATATATAATTCACCTTAGTTGTTTGTGGGAATAGAATTATCTTTCCTAGGTCCAGTTATGTCCAGTCTGTACTATGACATTCAAGGCTAACTTTAGTCTCCTTGTCATTAATAAAACCCTATATTATAATTTAGTTGTATATAAAACATTAGGTCTGATTTGAAAATGTTAATATATGAACGCCGCCATAACGGTCTGCTAAAGCGCCGATGTAATAGTGACGAGTAGGTCATAGTATTTATTGGTTTTTATTTTTTTATTTGACCATCCAAAAATA
>JAODUP010002343.1:0-12666 GCA_025642065.1 Paralvinella palmiformis
TGTGGTGGTGATTGTAACAGTAAAGCAAAAAGCATAGCATGTTGTTATATACATGTATTTTGTTGTTGTTATTATTGTTGTTATTGGTTTTAATAACATTAGCAATAGTTGGCGTTATTGCTGCTAGATTTATATCGCTACTATTATCACTCCCATCAGTTTCACCTGTAATATTATACGATAGAAAGCGGTGTCCTAAGCCGGTACCATGAGACTGGTGACTAATTGCTAATTGCAAGTGATTACCGTATGCTGCCAATTGACCGGTCAGTCAGTCATCTTACCTATGATGTTTACCCGTTATCTTTCTTGTTGATTTGTCTATTCGTTCTTCATTTCCTATGCATATTATCTAATCTGCAACTGAATTATTTTCTTCCACAAAAATGTGCTCAGTCACGACATCGTGTCTATTTATCATTCAATCGGAGATCCAATATTCTATCGTTCCAAAGACATATTCACTACCACGTCTGATACCTTAGTACTTGTTGGCTATCTAGCAACACTGTAAGATTTATGTTGGACATGGATGATCTGCAGATACACTATTTAGGACATCAAGGCAGGTATTAATATATCTAAGTGGTTACTTTCCGAAACTCCCTGTTCGACTAAGGTTTCTGTCTCCGGTGCTAAATAGTGATTTGACTCTCAAACTCTAATTATATCAACCACAACACTTTTTTATATTATTTTTGCCATCCTGAAGTGTCCACTAATTTCACTCCAGCATTAGGATACTAAACACATCCGTTCTTATGACAACCTGTATTATCACGCAATAATAGCGTTTAGTTCTGAAAATATAAACTTTAGTAGCTAATTAAGACGAAGTGTCGCCAACTCGGATCCTGAACAAACGTGTTCTCATCCGCTACACGTCAGTGTAGTATAGGATTATACTAGTCTGGATTGTGGGAAACGTAAATCGAGTTTGACAATTCCTTGTTTATGTCACAGAAGATGTAACTCTCCGTTATAGTAATACTGTTTTTGAGAAATGGATAGAACATAATAGAAGAACAAAGTAAATATGTTACACTAGCATTATCATCATAATAATAAACGAAATAACAAGTGAAGCACAGACCATAATAAGCTAGGCGTGCATTGGAGTAAGTATTATAAGTTCAACAAGTCCTTGCTTATCGAACAGTTGATAACGTTGCTTACCTAAATATAGTCTGTATTTATCTGCGATACACTGATAATGCGCGCGTGAACTCACGGACGCACACGCACACGCACCCACGCATACGCACGGATGTACGCTCACACACGCAAGAGCACGCGCACCGACCATATACATAGACACACACACACAAACACACACGCGCCTATATATATATATATATATATATATATATACCCCCACCCACACGTCCACACATATATGCACACTTCACTATATTAGGCATATCTAAGTGTCACCGTTCTCTGATGATGTCACTAATTATCAAGCGCCATAAACGAATAGAATACCCGAACGATCACATTCTGGGAAGTAGACGATGGCTACATTTTCCTGGACTTAGGCACAGGTTTGGAGGAATCACTGGTTCGTCAGGTATGCCTGATACCATACAATAGTCTAGAGGATGATGAAGGTGCTCTGGGATATAAACTTAGAGTTGTTAGTGGTTCCTATCTAAATACTCATTGAATAAAATCTGTATTCAACAAACTTTGACATGACAGGCATAAAACTAATCCCTGATAGCTTTGGTTATAGACAGAACAATGATTAATCATATCTATGTTCTAACCAGAGGCATGTTTAAATTGTATTGTCGGGCTAAGATTTGCATATTCAATCAAGCGATTTGGTGAGTTCGTGAAAGATTTAGTTTCCCTGATAATACCTTTAGTACCATGGAGTTTCTTATTTATTTGATCTTTCCACAAGAAAGTAGTTTTAATTGGTGCCATTCATTGTAAGGGCTGAATTAATTTCTTATCATTATGCAGTCATCATTTTCAATCTGTGTAGGATTTCTTTTAATAACTATGTCAAACTTATAAATTCTGCACATAATAATGTTTGAATTATTTTTAACAACCTTTTTAATGGCTCGTGACTGTCTTTTAACAAATGCAGATTACTGTATAACACTTTAAGCTACCACGTTTGTGACTAGTCATTATGAAACTGGAAGAGCTGGCCTTGTTGAGAAGTCGGCTGACTAGTGTCAGAGATACCAAACACATTGGGAAACACTTGTTTTGGTAAATTTGGAGCTGGGTACCTAGACATATATTTTTGAATGCCAGGTGAATAGAAAAGCTTAGCGAATCGGTATTCAGCATGAAATAACGTGGTTATATCGGTTCTAGTTCCATAAAATAATATACAACATGTGATTAAAGTTGATTGGACAATTTCATGTTTCAGATTAACATGCTGTGGACAAAATATTAAAGGAACCTGAGTGCCGTCAGTGAGTGAGTGAGTGAGTGAGTGATTCAATTAAATTTAATGAGTGTCTCTATGAATATGTTTTTCTATATCACATTTCTTACTGATGCATGGAACAACTTAAAGAGGAGAAATAGATATTGAACCACGACACGCCTTTTCTATTTTAAACAATGTATCTAAACCTATAATAGAGTGATGTCAATCCACTGGAGAAAAAAACCCAACATTGCCTGAATAATTAGTTAGTTTATTATGAGATATTTTAAATTAGAATGGGGATTTTCTTTCTTTCACTTTCGCTTATTTTACTTTCTTTTTATGTTAACCTGACGCTAATCGACTTCCAAAAATAAAAGTTTTCTGCCGATTTGCAATTTTTTGTACAGTATATTATGAATTAAACATTAGAAACGATTAACACATTAAATATTGGATACAAATTAATTTTGTGACAGATTCAGCTCGGGATTATTGGAGAGACAGACTAAATTTGATGAATGGGAAAGTCACTCAGAATATGAGTAAATAAGACATCCTAACTTCACCATTGTCATGGTTAATGATAACAATATATATATGTGACGATATAGAGAAACAGGATGATAGACAAGCAGACAGGAATGGAGACTAACTGGTTAAATAGATACATCATACTAAACCGAAATTTATTATCACCTGAATGCAGTTAACAATGTGTTAGGTTATTAATTGTTTAATAAATGATGACTGTGAGGTGATCGGATGGCTGATTGATATATATTCTGCTCATAGCCAACTTTACGAGGATTGCTATACTAATTATGTCTGATTGAGTTTAATATATTGCTAATAGATGGTCCAAAGTATGCTATATTAAATAATCACAGATTTGATTAAATTACGCCTATTTCAGTGTATCCTTATACATCTTTTGCAAACAACTTATCTGTACTCCAATAATGTTAGGTTATTTTTTGTTTATCCGATTTTGGGTCGAGAATATTGTGCTTTAACAAAGATCACGTCGTAATAACATGAACTCAATCCATTATACCTCACTGATTTTTATTATTATTCATAATCCCTTTTTATTATTACTTTAAATAACATATGTACTACAAATAATCACGTAAGACGATTGCATGGTGTAACTGCCACTTTCCATGCACAACTTTCTATCCTTGTCTGTAGGAATATTACACTTTTCTCCCAACAGTCGGATACCGGGAATACATAATATCCAGTTCAGTATCGTACACCAGTCAGACCATGATACCATCATATGAATCACGAAATCAATCATTTCTAGGTTTACTCACCGTGATGACCATGTCTTAAATCAATCACAAATCAAGTCATCAGAATATAATTATTTCCCTATTTCGGTAGGACCCTTTCTCGCACACTACAAGCTATTCTCTTTCGTAGCACAATTCTAATTGGTGTCAATCCAATGACGCCGATATATAATAAGATACACCGAAATGTTGTGGTCGCTTGTCATGTGACCAATATATTTTTTATTTAAGGCGTGATTTATTTTCGGAGGATTTACAACGCCATACAGCAACAAATGTATCTCCTCTCATTCATACATCATTTATTCACCTCACCCCGTCCTATTAACGTAAAGACCCACCATACTTAGGGATAACTACACGATGTCACTTCCTATTTGGTGTTTCAGTTTTGGCATAGATTATTTCGAAATGATATTTACATAATACAAGGAAATCTTTATCCATGGTGTTTTATTATTAGTTAAAAGTTCGCAAAATATATGATCTAGAAGCCAGCGTCAATAACTGATTCTAAATTTATAACAGATAATTAAATTCCTCTGTCTACACACGGACTGCTTAATACATAACAAGTTTTTAACGGTGAGTATGTTTAGTTCATAATACATAAAATAGCTGAGGTTTGTTTCTTTCACCAAATACAAATAAATTAAAGAAATATATTTCCCGTAGTCAATAAATAAGACCGTTTCATGTATATATTTTGCTCAAAAACTATAAATAAATCTGTTTATGTATTGACCTCTTGTAATTAAATATTTAAATATAATTCATATTCATTGTGAAATGAACGATTTAATAGTAATATAATGAAACTGCATGTCTATCAGTTACAAGTTTGCGGCATGAACTATATAATGTAACCAGAAAAAAGATACTTAATTGTGGGAACTAATTTCGAAAAGTGGAAGTAGGAACAAATTTCACTCATCTAAATATATCCTTTGTAGATAGTAAGGATAAAACGTATTGTTCTTCTTGATATTTCAAATAATGTTAAAGGTGCGTTCAATCTGTTTTTAATCATCATAAGTTTCGGTTTGCCTTTTGCTGTAATTAGCACCCATTTTACATAATTTCTAACTTACTTTTCCTATCTTCTATTCGGGATTTAACTATTATGTTCCCTTAAAATGTCTCCTAGTAGTAAAGACACATTATTATTATTATTATTATTATTATTAGTTGTTGTTGTCGTTATTACTATCATTAAATATTATCAATTTGCAGTCGTTTCGTTCATATTTAAATATTAATGTTTCTGTAATTGCACATTAAAGATTTCGTGTATGTGTCTATACTAAATGTTATTTGTGATCGGACGCCTATTTATGTGTAGTACACAAATTCGAAAACGTGATTATCTATTCTATGACAAAAGTTTGAATATATCGATGTTATATTAGTTACCTAATGTTGTTTTTTGGAAGTCATACAAATTACAGCTTTATCGAATTACTTTTACACACCATTGTTTTGGCAAACGCCGAACAAACTATTTATGGAACAAATAACTGCTATACTTATTCATGCGGTGAATTATTGGTGACACATGTAAACGAATGAACTCACACAACCCCATGGACCGATTGCATTATGACTTTCGGAATAAGAATAATAATCCGAAAAAAGCTCTGTAGTAGGGGACTCTAAGATGAATGATGAGGTAGGAATCTACTAGGTTAAAGGGTCTGACGTCCCATACAGTCATATATGATTGGGACATGTATTAGTCCCAAATTAACTGTAATGAGCACATTACCTGTTATTCTGCGTTTCCTGTTGACTTGACAGTGACTCAGCCTGAATGAGAATTATCAGTATATTAGTAAGACGAAGGCTTATTCAAACAGTGTCAATTTAATACCTATTTGGCTTATCACATCTGCCATAATTTTTACTAGAACGAAAAGTGTAGGGTAAAACATTGAATGATTTATTTTTCTATTCAGATTCCCCAAATGGTGCCTGCATAACAACTATTACATTGTTAATTAAACGATTCATTCAATTATAATTGCCACAAATATGTCTAGTTCAAGCATAAATGTCGGCGAAAAATGTCCACAAGAATCAATCCAAGTCGCCATGCAGCTTGCATAAAGGCTTTTTCTCCAGATGATATGGTATCCTGAATGATCCCTCCGCTGCCAGCAATTGTTGTAAAATGCATAGCCATTCAGCAAAACACATGACTTAATATGAATATTTATTGTCCAACACACACAATAGTTCGTTGGTCGCCATTACGTCCTGTCCAACCCTTCCTCCCAGGGTGCAGTCACATGATCATCATTATATACTCATTCCAGCTACCTACATGAGAGGTGATATACTGCCCCATATTGCAATATGCATAACTTCATGGCATCCCTTCCCCTTTGAGATGATTATTAACGGTTTCAGTTAATAATCACAATGTTAAACTAGGAAATGATAAGATATGCGGATGAGTTTACTATGTAAATCATGCACACATCATTCATACTCGAGATAACGCATCTGTGTTTCCACCATCACGATGAACGACATTGAATTTATATACTTACCATGCCTGACTCCATCAAAGTAACGTTGATTTTTACCTTTGAACGCATTGAGCCAACGAATTGGATTATGATCGGTCTGAATGATGAATGAGCGGCCAAACAGATATAGATCAAGCATATTAAGACCAAACAATAGCCAAATGTTCCTTCTCAACAGTCAAATACCTTTGTTTATGAGGAAGTAACTTTCTACTGAGATAACATACAGGATGTTCTTCTCCATCGACTGTTTGGGACAAAACTGCTCCCAGACCACGGTCCCTAGGATAAACCTGAACCACAAATGGAACATCAAAATTTGGTGCACTCAGAATAGGAGCTGAGGACATTAGAAACTTCAAACGTACAAACACGTCTTCGCATTCCGGAGTACAGATAACTGTTAAAGTAGCCTTCTTCTAAGTCAAATCATTCCGTGGAGCCACTAAGTTAGCAAAGTCAGGTACGTAACGACTATAATAGCTAGCCAGATCTAACATTTGACGTACCTCTCGCTTTGTGATGGGAGGAGAATCATGCACAATGGCTTTTACCTCGATGGCATCAAGCTTTATCTTGCCTTTCCCAATTATATGCCCAAGATAATGAGCCTCGAACTGTCCAATAAAAAAATGTATTGGCTATCATATCTGCCTTCCTCAAGCGATCAGAGATGTCTTTCAAATGTTTGCAATGATCTGCCCACGAGTCACTGAACACAACAGTGTCGTCAATGTATGTGTCTGCATAGTCCTCATTATCACGCAACAGTTCACGCATGAGCCTCTTGAATGTAGCTCCAGAACGTTTGCATACTAAATGACATAACTCTAAACTGGTAGCATCCAAAAGGTGTGACAAATCCCGATTATGATTAGCATCGTTATCCACCAATATTTGCTAGTATCCTTTTGAAAAAGTCCAAAGTATATATATATTTGGCACCACCCACGGTGTCGATCAGGTCATCCACACAAGGCATCGGTTTGGGGTCAAATATATACTTTGAATTCATTTCCCTGTAATCTGCACAGAAACGCTATGTATTATCAGCTTTCTAAGAGTTTGTATAGCATGACTTTGATCATTTGAAAGACTGCAACTTATACGAACATCCTGCCAGTCTCATACATTCTGACTGGATAAATATAATCCTGATCCGCAATCCTCTCAATGCAAGCATGCCAGAAAGAATTCATTGTTCGATCATGTCATTTGCTGAGCATGTTAACGGGCCATACACTAAGGGGTTTCCTCTTCCCAAACTAGACCTCATAGTCGACATATGTGACGTTATTTGTCACAAGTACAGGATGTCCAATGACCATCTGATTTATCTGCCACAAAGAAGCTCAAATCGAGAGAAACGTGGAGAGGTCTGCTGCACCTCACGGTAACAAATAACAAGTAGGGAATATATTTAGCAACAATCTTTTTCAGCATAGATTTAAGCGTCCCATTAAAGTTTTCACATAAGCCATTGGTAATTGCATGGTATGAAGTGATATTAATTTTGTTAATGCCAATTTTCTGGCAGAACTGCGACATCAATTCAGACATGACATTTGACCCTTTGTCACTAAGTATAGTCAGAACATATGCATTACCCAACGCAGAACGATTGAGTTTGCTAATGATATATATTCCTACTCTTCTTAAAGGTTCTTCAAGAATTGGCATCTGACCAAGCTCATGGGGTCTCATCTTTTCTGGGACAAGCAATATTCTGGCATTTTGGACAACTTCTACAATATTCAGCCACATCTTTGAAAACTCCAGGTCAATAATAATTCTGCAAAACCCGATAATTGGTCCTCTCAATGCCAATATATCTCGACCAAGGAATATCATGGGCCATCTTCAAATCAAGACCTCTGCATTTTTGGGGAAACCACCAGCTGGATTACTCCAAACACCTTTCTAGCAGAATCCTTTGGAGACTATTTACGATAGTAAACACCATTACGTTGAAAGAAAACAATTAACTGCGAGTTAATCTTATCAGGATGAACTGCTAGGTTTCGTACAACCCTCAGTGTTGGATCTTCAGACAGCAAACGCTTCAGTGTATACGGTTAAAAGCCATAATCTTTGACATCACACACAACATGCTCACCAGATGATGTACAGGATTTAAAACCAACATCGATAGCGACATTATCCACAGACAAAATATCAGAGTGAGTTTGCACACCATCTCGAGAAAGAGAAATAGCTGCAATATCAGTTTTCAGTCTCTTGACACTGCTTCGCTCAACAGGATGTCATTTTACATTATCTTGAGCTAACTTATCGGCTTCTACAGCAATCTTCTGAGTCCGAACTTGGGTCCTAGTAGCTATACTGACTGCAGTTTCCTCTGTATTCTTCAGGATTTGTACAGCTACAGTTACTGCCTTTACCGCTAACAAACAGCCCCAGGAAAAGAATCGAGAACCCCAACCCGCAGAACAGCACCATAAAGCTCACAAAGAACGTTCACATCCGCTAATGGAAGGTTAAACCTACTACTATCTACTTGATGTAAGTCCACAGTTTTATCTGCAACAAAATCAGATGACAAAACAAGCTTAGATATCACCAACGTCATGTCACATCCAGAGTCCATCAATAACATCACTTCTTTGTTGTTTACAGTGCCTAAAATTCGCCCAGAATCACAGTCAGGTGTACAACTGTAAGCTATGTAGCCATACTGTTTACAATAACGCTGTACTGTTTTCGTGTCAGATCTGGTAATCTTATCGTCTTGTCTGTCCTTAGGTTTACCTTGATCATCTCGTTATTTGCCATGAGAGTTCAATTTTTATTAATCTGGACCAGATTTATTCCTCTGATGAACATTATCATAATGGTCAGCTAATTCTGCTAACTCTTTTACAGTTTTTGGCTTACGGTGCTTCGGGTATGACTGTATACTAGGATGATAACTATACTAGAAAAGTTAACAACCTTCTCACCTTTAACACATCGCTCCAGTATTGTTCGTACACGAACACTATACCGTTGATGTGTTTCATCTTTCTGTTTCATCACACAGACCGGAGCCGGATACGATAAGCCTCAGGTGTCAAATCATAAGCCATCAAAACAGCATGTTTCAGTTTGCTATAATCACCAGCTTCCTCAACTGGCATGCGGGTGAACGCCTTACATGCTGTACCAGTTAAAGCTGGAGCAATCCGTATGGCCCATTTAGTTCCTGGCCACTTATTGACATCAGCCAATCTTTCATATGATGACAGAAACACATCGATGTCATCATTATCACACAAAGTGTTAACTTTGATGTCCTTGGATCGATCACTCTGTCGTGGATATCCTCTATTTTGGCTCTCATTTTCCAGACGGAGGCCCTCGAGTTCAAACTGTTGTTTTTCTTGTTCCACTTTCGCCCCAAGCTCTCGTTGCCATTGCTATTGTTCTAGCTTACGTTGATGTTGCTCAATGTCGCGTTGATGTTGCTCAACATTAAACTTCATGTGCAAAGATTCCATCTCACATTCCATCCTCTTACGTTCTATATGTGGCAAAACATTAGGTGGAGGGTGGTAAAACGAGCGTGCATATCCAGTGGAAACGGATGTTCAAGCAACGGATCAAACTGCTGGTTAGTACTAACTGGAGTACTAGTAGGGCGGAGTGGTTTCCCAAAGGACAAACGTTGATACACTGAATCAGTCATGATGTTCAGATTATACTTACCTAAACAGCACAACAAAATACAAATAAGCAACAGACACAGGAATCGTAAACACCTAGAAACAGGTGTCGTCTGTGGCAAAGCACAACGGAACTTGTTCACAATATAACCACCCATATGCAGCCAGCACAAAATGAAACTAAAGGGGTACCTGAATGAACTACACATATCATAGAACGAAATCGGATGTGTGTATGACCTGGTATTAAGTGCTAAGTACAAAACAACGCGAAGCTGTATAAACCTTATTATATGTACTCACTGCCTCAAAGTTGCTCAGCTATTTGCCTCTATGTTGAAACGGTATCGCCATCCCTTCGCAACAGTATGTGATATCAAACATTAAAAGGAACGCAATCAATGATGGTTGGTTTTGTTGTTCGGGGAGAATCCCCAGGCTGTCGCGCTTAATCAGCACAGCCTCTATTTTGGGAGTGGTTGAGAAATCTCCTCCCCCACCACTCACAGGGGAGCAGTACGGAAAGATGGAGCCGAAATACCCTGAGGGTGGTCACTGCCAGAGTGGTTTACGTCCTCAGGGGGTTTTTAACGTCCCCCTTTACTTTAAATAATTTAGTGGAGACGGCAGCGCCATTTAACGTGGTCACCCACCCACGATGTAGTGATCCGAGAAATTAATCCCTGGAAAAGTGTCGACCTCTTGTGGGGTTCGAACCTGCGACCGTTGGCACCAAGTGCCGGGTGCTTAACCGCTAGGCCACCGGAGCTCACTGCAATCAATGATTGGCAATGCAATCACACACTATCAGACAAACATACTAGTATTATGGGTTAGTATGAGATGAGCTGTGAAATGAATTAATAATAAATGAAACAAGCGCAAACCTAGTTTTACTGTTTACTTACAAAATAACTGAGCTAAGTATACTATTACATACAAGATCATAATTCCCCAAATAAAGAACGATATTTACACAGCTACTACTTCACATGCTTGGTTGGCGAACAAGTATACAACAATATACAACAATAATTTAAGTAAATGTCACAATGTGATATAATGTGATTTTCAAATTATAATGTAGTCTGATTGTGTATTATTAACACAAACACACGAATATTCAATGTCAATGTCTTCATTTGTATACCATCAACATGTGTAGATTATTTTGAAATTCTTAAATAACAGAATGTCTATGGTGAAATGCACAAGACAGAATTAATTATATGTGCGTGTAAACATTTCAAATAACTGATTCGCAAACGACGAAGTCTGAGATTAAAGTATTTCGTGACCTGTCAATCATATCCTCATATTTACAATTTAAGTGATTTCCAAAGATGATATGATAAGCGACACTTTTATTTAAGTTTTCTAATTTCCAAATAAATTAAAACATATTAAACCAAAAATGAATTGTTCTATCATTTTTGATGACTCCGAACATCGATTCTCACAAGATAATTCTACATGTTATACAGAAGCAATATAAATGTGAGAAATAGTTTATGTGGCCCTTTACGATGCAGTACATGTAGTCTCAAATCACAGACATATCCTTTAAAAGGAGCCTTTCAGTGAGGACAAATTTGGTTTGATGTCGCCAACTGTCGGCGGGTAGCCTCGTCGGATTAGTTTTTAGATGCCGAACACGTTTAATCAGGATCGTGTTCTGGACAGATAGCAAACGTCGGAGTCTCATTAAATCACGTCAATTAACTAGACTTACCTCAGCCCAGAGAGTAATAACAAACACTAAATCATGTAATTTCTCTGTGACAGCCTCAGACAGTTTGCAAATAGCTACTTAGTCAGTAAATCGGTCGGTTAGTAAGTCAGTCAGCCGGCCAGTCTTTCATTTAAAAACTCAGTCAATCAGTCAATACGTCAGCCAGTCATTAATTCATTCAGTCATTCATTCATTCATTCATTCATTCATTCAATTAGTCAGTTAGTCAGTCAGCCAGTAAGTCAGTAATTCATTCAGTCAGTCAATAACCTAATTTTCAAATTAGTTAATCAACGTATTTATTTTTCTCTCCTTTATACGACCTATATAACTATTAATTGATTCATTCCTTAGTTACTTAGTTTATTCATTTATTCAGTCACTATGTCAGTCAGCTAATAAGTCAGTCAGATATTTACTTGTTATGTTTGATTATGAATTAGATAGTTAGAGAAAACGCTTCCCTAGCTTACTGAACCTACGTGGTGCACCTCTCTGGTCAATAGTGGACTGATAGTTCATGGGGTGTTTCATTTATATCTTCGCATCGTTATCTGTGAAGGCCGCTGGCTCTATATAGCACACCGTGTCCACAAAAGAGGCTTTCAGGTAGAAATATTACAACAACATCGTTCGACGTATGCGCTCAGTGCATTAGTCTTACATTTTATCAATTCTTAGCGAAACCCAGTTATACTTCCCAGCATAATTGAACAATTAACTATATAATTTTTATAATAATAATAATAAAAAATACATAAATTCCTTTTTAAAAAGAAGGGGTGTTAAATTAAATTTGTACTTCAAAACTATTTTTTTCAACTTGGAAATTTAAAATTTGGCGACTTTGTTGCTAGGTTACCCTATTTTATCTTATTTTCGCCCACTTGAGATGCCCAAATAATACCTTTTTTTTCAAAGTATTTCATCATATATTTACGTGAAAAAATGGGTGACATGTGAGTGTATTTTAGAATTGAATTGCATATTTGTGGCAAACTGTTGGAGGTAATTATACACAGCCTTCACAGACAAATTTATG
>JAODUP010002367.1:0-34410 GCA_025642065.1 Paralvinella palmiformis
ATTAATAAACAAATATATGTATGATGTCATATTTGATTAAAGCTGACTTTACTGAAAGTATAAATATTGTTAGTCAAATAGCCTTACCAATATTAGTTATACTAACCTTGATCAGTTCTTTTCAATTTTTGTCTAAAGACACTGAAAAATCTAATTCTCTTTTAGCAGAGATATTTAATTTAAAGAAAATGTGAAGCACATATCTTATGTGAAATAAGGAACCTGCACAAATTAAGTGTTTACTTAACTAATCAGTCACTTTGTTAATTTAATTTTAACTTCGTTAAGTTCGTGATGACATTCTGCTGTAAAAATCTCAAGGGACGTGACAAGAAAAGGATTTGATCAGCCAAGTAATTGGTTAATTTTATCAGATATATATATGTCACTGCATAATGTAAGAATGAGTTAGAAAACATAACTCATTTTCGTGGAATATTTCCTTAATGTAATTACACTAGCTTAACTTTTATGGTTTGTTAAGTATTCACAAGTCATGTAAAAATATAAAGTTGAAGATTTGTGACAAATATTTAACAAATCTGAAATCCAGAAATAATTAATATATAAACACATTTCTAATTAACCAGGTTCGGCTCAGAAAACTTTTTATAGATAAATAAGCTAAAGAAACAACAGAATATCAAATACTTTGATGTTATATAAATAAATCTGAAATAAATTTTAGCTTTAGATTTAAATAAACTTTTACTAGCAGCTCACTTTTTCACATTCATACTATATATCACGGTCATCCAAAATTAATTGCAATTAACTGAAGTACTCTTCACGGCATTAGCCCTGTTCGTCTTTTCTTTAACTATCTAGATATAAATGTCGTTGACATATTTTAAACGAAAGGTTTTGATAATTAAATATTTCATTTTCAGCGTGGAAAATTCACGCGACCTGTTGAGAAACCTAGGATTATACTATACATTAACTTTAATGGGAAACTAGGGGAAAGTCAACAACCTGAATATGATCAGAATATAGATAATATATTTCTAAACAGATTTTTACGCCATCTTAGGTGGGAATACAGGCACCTGTGTGAACTGTTGTCCATTAGAAAGTCATCCCGAAAACTCAGGTCATCGACTCAAATACTATTGGAGGTCCAGTGTCTCGGCTCAAGTCATATGGTGATTGTGCGTTTAGTGTTGCACCCCCACGGGTGTCTCTTGAAAATTTTAAATATCTTCTAAAAACACACCTATTCAAGGTCGCTTTCATATATAAATAATTAATATCTTTTAAATCATTACACGTTTTTGTTTACAAAAATATTATTTGGGGTATTATTATATTACATATTATTTGTACAGCGCCTTTGAATGGCTCCTGCTGGTAAGGGCGCTTTATTAAATATACATTATTATTATTACATTATTATTATATTGTCAATTTTGCTACAATAAAAGTATTAATTTCTATTAACATTATGGCTGCTCAAATAACTTCGTTAAAATAATAATGTATACACTCAACTATTTTGTGACTTTATATGAAAATTGGGCTATCTAACATAATAATAATAATAATAATAATAATAATAATAATAATAATAATAATAATAATAATAATAATAATAATAATAATAATAATAATAATAATAATTATTATTATTATTATTATTATTAATTATTTTAGTTGGGACAATTGTTGTTAATTTCAGGTAAGTAAAATGTGTGCGCGCAAGCAATCACGTGTTTATTTAGCACATATCATTGATACAGCTTATGGTAAGATAGTGTCAAAGATGGTATCATTACTTCTGCTACTTTTATGAAAGCAAATTCAACAAATGTCTAATTCTACAAATATATATATATATATATATATATATATATATGCTAGTAATACGTAATCAACATATAACGCGTTTTGATGGTAAATACATGTATATATTTCTAAATTACATTTTTCTTACTATTGTTATAAAATAAAAGAGAAGCATACAACATAATATTATGCAAGATAACGTGGAGTGACAAAGATCATATCTTGATTCACACAAAAATGTTAAACAATTGCACAAGCCATCAAGAGATAACGAAAATGTTATTCTCAACATCATTTAGAACCATTACAAATTAACTTTAAATAACAAAATAGAGGAAAATGGGCTGTTCAACCTCAATGGATAGCAGTGTTTTGAAGTGACGTTTATTTCTAATCCGGTTTGATATGATTTGCATAGTTTTATGATAATTTATATTATGAGTAGAATCTGATATTTTGCAAAGCTAAATACTATTTTGCAAAAATAAAGACACAAGAAAGACTCCGGTCATCAACAAGTCATTGACGTTCAGTTTCCTTACCTACTACGATACTGGGACATGATTACGAACTGGCTTGCACGGAGAACATAGAGTGATAAAGGCATTTCAGTGCAAAAAACCGGACGCCTCCGTGGTCTAACGGTAGCGTGTGGGCCACAGATCACCCTCTCCCGTGTTCGAATCTCGGTGTGGGCATGTCTGAAGGGTGTCTCATCTTTGACTTCGCTTCATTACCTTTGGAGGTCGCTCGGCCCATTTAGCCTACAATGTGCACAAAAGTGGCCGTAAAACACCAATCATCATCATGATCAGTGCAAAAAACTAATCTTCCACTTCAAGAACCAGAGTTTTGTATCTCGGCTGGACTCGCCTTAGATTTCACAGTATGCTCTCTCTCTCTCTCTCTCTCTCTCTCTCTCTCTCTATATATATATATATATATATATATATATATATATATATATTGTTAATTCTCACCTGGATTAATGTATATGGTCAAATAAATCTACCAAAATAAATACAACTGATAATAAAATGTCAATAAACTTACCGTAATAAGAAGATGAATCATAAGTAAGGATAGATTCATGCATTTCGTCTCTGGCCTTGAGTATTTCACAATTGCATTTACTTTTAATAATAATAATATTAATATTAATATTATTGTATATTTAATAAAAGGTGCTTACTAGCAGGAGACATTGAAAGGTGCTGTACAATAATTTGTAATATAATAATACCCCAAATAATATGTCTGTTATGAAAAACCTATAAGCGATTTAAAATATAATTATTATTTATCAGTGAAAGCGACCATGAACAGGTGTGTTTTAGAACAGATTTAAAAGTTTCAAGAAACGACGCATTTCTAATATCTGCCGGCAACCGATTCCACAAAGTGGGGGCTGCAACACTAAACGCACTATCACCATATGACTTTAGCCGAGACACTGTCACCTGCAATAGTATCTGACTCGATGACCTGAGTTTTCGGGATAACTTTATAATGGACACCAGTTCGCATAGGTATTCTGGCGCCATATTATTAATAGATTTATAAGTTATTAATAAAATCTTGAAATGGAGACACTGTCTAACAGGTAGCCAATGTAGTTTTTGAAGAATTGGGGTGATATGATCATATTTTTGAGTACCTGTCACTATTCTGAATTCGCTGAAGGCAATTAATGTTATAATCAGGTATGCCATTTAACAGGGAGTTACAATAGTCTATACGAGATGTAACAAAGGCTGGACTACAGTTACAAGTACTTCTTGTGTCACGAAAGCTTTTAAACAGTGTCTGTTCTTAAGATGGTAGTAGGCAGCTCGGCATACTGATGTGACATGTTGATACATGTTAATACATTGGTAAAAAATAACCCGTAGATTCTTACTGACCACAAATCTTTATAATATTGTGTAACACACATTTAATTCTAATGTCATAATAAATTATGTATAGTCGGGTAATAACAAATACATTTTTTTATTGTAGTTTTAGTCTTCTATGTATTAATCAATGAAATCTATTTTTTATCACAATTTGTCATAAAACATATAAATTAGTGTTACTTGTTTATTTTGAAAGGCGAAAACTGCATTCTCGTTGGTGATATAATCCCAGCTAACCAACTTTTTATACATCACACCTGACGATGTGAATAGAATTGTAGATTTCGTGGAAGTGATGTTTTTTTGACCGTGATCGTGAAAATACAGCCGCTTCTTGTTACATGATGTGTCATGGAAGTTACGTGTCACAAGAAGAAGTTAGTTAGTCTTATAATCTTCCGGAATTATCATTCAAATATAAGAAATAAATTCCGTTTTACGATTCCATATATATAAATATTTGCTTTAAGCTCAATCTTTAGCCAAATTAATACATTATATTTGTCCAACAGCAAGACCTTGCTTAGTTATTAGAATTAGAAACATAATATGTTTACCTTTGTATTTTGTGTTTGCCTAATAAACTTAAACCCGTTTTTAAGGAGATGTGGTCAGTAGAACACTGAGTATTTTCCGGACATACACTGATTACTATTTAATGGAATAATTGCTTATACGGAAAGATGTATAAATACATTATTACTTTTCATGAAATCAGATTTGCTTTATAATTTTTATTCAACCAAAAATGAACAAGTAACATTTTCAAACAGAAAATGACTGACATTACTTTCAGGAATTGTGGGAGAGATAAAGGAGTTAGCAAAAGAAACGTTACGTTATAAGCTTTATAAGTGTTTCAAAATAATTACTTTCTGTGAAAGGACAAAGCTATTTCCAGTTCTGACTAGAAACTACTCATACATTGATATTAACAAGACAAAACATAATAACAGTGAAATAGGATAATGATAGAGATATATTGCAATAGAGACGTGTGACCGGTCATATAATATAATCTTTGAATAGCTGAATAGATGCATATTTAGTTATATATATACATATATATATATATATATATATATATATATATATATATATATATATGTGTGTGTGTGTGTGTGTGTGTGTGTGTGTATGTGTGTGTGTGTGTGTGTATGTGTGTGTGTGTGTGTGTGTGTGTGTGTGTATGTGCGTGTGTGTGTGTGTGTGTGCGCGTGTGTGTGTGTGTGTTTTATAAAGATAGTTAAGGCGCTGGCACAGGTGTTATACTTTCATTCAAGCAACAATTAACTCCAAACTGATTTTTAAAAAATATTTAATTGTAAGTATAATTAATTACCGGTAAAATTTGAGAAAAATTAAAAGAAAAAAGAAAATTTCTAAAATAATCCAAAAGAGGATAATCTAAATATAAAAAAGAAGAAACTATGATTAAAACAAAACCAGGCTTTGTGTCGAACACTACGACCAAGAAAGATTAAACCTAAAATGGAGAAATAAAATATTAATACACAGTATGAATAATGTGTGAATAATATCAGCATAAATCAGAATAAATTCAGATTAATACTAATAGCAGCGATATAACACGACTCAACCCAATAGCAACGACCGGTTTCGACCTATTCAAGTCTTCATCAGGTTGCATAGAATGTCTAACGTTACCATATTGCTCGAGGTTTATATACACAATTTTTCAATAGGAAGCCACGCACCTAATCCTTTAGTTCTTTTTAACAAAGGATGGGTGCTATTTTAATCTCTTTGTTCTATTTGTGAACTTACGTAACCCGGTGTTTTGAAAACATCCCAACGATAATTGAATAGAATTTATATGTTTGTACAGGTGTGAAAGTGCCCAACATAATAAGAAAATAAACCTAAATGTACTTCAAATGAATTAGTCGTAGCTTCCCATTTGACAATTGATATATAGATATCTCATTGCTTTACAAACATAGTAACGGTGGGTTGAGATTTTTGTGTTTCGGGCGATGACCGGTTTCGACCTATTCAAGTCTTCATCAGGTTGCATAGTTAAACATATTTCATATACGTAATTGAAAGTAATCACCATATGACTTGAGCCGAGACACTGGACCTCCAATAGTATTTGAGTCGATGACCTGAGTTTTCGGGATGACTTTCTAATGGACAACAGTTCACACAGGTGCCTGTATTCCCACCTAAGATGGCGTAAAAATCTGTTTAGAAATATATTATCTATATTCTGATCATATTCAGGTTGTTGACTTTCCCCTAGTTTCCCATTAAAGTTAATGTATAGTATAATCCTAGGTTTCTCAACAGGTCGCGTGAATTTTCCACGCTGAAAATGAAATATTTAATTATCAAAACCTTTCGTTTAAAATATGTCAACGACATTTATATCTAGATAGTTAAAGAAAAGACGAACAGGGCTAATGCCGTGAAGAGTACTTCAGTTAATTGCAATTAATTTTGGATGACCGTGATATATAGTATGAATGTGAAAAAGTGAGCTGCTAGTAAAAGTTTATTTAAATCTAAAGCTAAAATTTATTTCAGATTTATTTATATAACATCAAAGTATTTGATATTCTGTTGTTTCTTTAGCTTATTTATCTATAAAAAGTTTTCTGAGTCGAACCTGGTTAATTAGAAATGTGTTTATATATTAATTATTTCTGGATTTCAGATTTGTTAAATATTTGTCACAAATCTTCAACTTTATATTTTTACATGACTTGTGAATACTTAACAAACCATAAAAGTTAAGCTAGTGTAATTACATTAAGGAAATATTCCACGAAAATGAGTTATGTTTTCTAACTCATTCTTACATTATGCAGTGACATATATATATCTGATAAAAATAACCAATTACTTGGCTGATCAAATCCTTTTCTTGTCACGTCCCTTGAGATTTTTACAGCAGAATGTCATCACGAACTTAACGAACTTAAAATTAAATTAACAAAGTGACTGATTAGTTAAGTAAACACTTAATTTGTGCAGGTTCCTTATTTCACATAAGATATGTGCTTCACATTTTCTTTAAATTAAATATCTCTGCTAAAAGAGAATTAGATTTTTCAGTGTCTTTAGACAAAAATTGAAAAGAACTGATCAAGGTTAGTATAACTAATATTGGTAAGGCTATTTGACTAACAATATTTATACTTTCAGTAAAGTCAGCTTTAATCAAATATGACATCATACATATATTTGTTTATTAATAGGCTCCACCTCAAAACAACAGGCTGAATTGTCGGCAATGACATAAAACACCACTAACGGCGATAACCTTTGTTGCAAAAGTGACCTAATGACTTCATTGGAAGTTGAAACTGTATCAATCAAGTCATTAATATGTAACATCATAATGTCAAAGATTGGTGACAATTCTGTCAAAATCATACAAAAATGCTAATAGAGCTCATAATTATTTCCAGCGTTTGCAAGAGTAAGGATTTCAGATAATTTAATAGGACCAGTACTTTATCTCAGTAAGACTTATATTAAATGTGATTGATTATAAATTATATAAAAAGTATGACCCGTATCTGAAGGTAAAAAGAACAATGATCAGTTTGTATGCTTGAAACACCTTCAATACATTATAAAATAACATTTTATTTTCACATAATGTATGGCATGCATGTTTTAGCATTTACTGGTTGAATTTTGTGACAAAAAGCTTTATTTATACTACTAGTAAAACGCTGATCGACGCATATATGTTACGACTTCAAAGTTATTTATTCCAGTAATAAAATAACGGTTAGTAACACACACGTTTTAATCTTTTCTTTTCTTTTTGTAAAACAGATCTGATATATTTCATATGGTATTGAAAAATACGCGAATATGTCCTTTCTTCCAGTGTTCACCAAATGGGACAAATTTGATGTAGAAGTCAACCGGAAAGGGATAATATACACATTATAAATACCCTATTGCATATCAGTTGCATAAACCTAACTCATCAACTAACACAACATTTTTTTCTAGCATATGACAATTTGTACTCCGAACTTCATGAAATATCGGAATATTTTTCTCTGCAGAAGTAAATATTTTTGACTGACTTTTATTATTCAAGGATGGACATTATTTATGATCCAACAGTGTTTAAATATAGTTCAGATAATATCAATGATTTATTTTTAGACCTGAACAAAGAAGGATTTGTATATACATAATAATACCCTAAGTGGATCATAAAACCTGATATTTCTCTCCAAATACTGTTGTGAGGGCTTTTGGCATCATCAAAAGAGAGAAAACCCAACTTACAACAACACCACCTGTATATAACTTAGGATAATATCGTGTGAATATAATGTTAATGCTTCATTCAATATTTGAATTGATAAAGGGGGATTCTTATAGTTATATGAAATAAACAGGAATACATTTAAACTTTAACATAGCTGGTATAGTATTTTTATTAGTCGTGCACTCGTTGTGGACGATTGAGTAGAGACCGAGAGAGACTTGACCTGTAGACATCATATGTTTTAATTTCAAAAAATATTTTCTTAGCGTGTTGCATTGCATGGGAATGAATCCATGACCTCTTAGAAAATGTTTGATTAACAAAGGGTTTATCACAGCTACATGACTATTATTCTGAAAATGCTTTTAATTAGATAATGGCCATTAGCTACTGACGGCTCGATTTATTATTTCATGTCAGTTACCTACAAAGGATAGGCAAGTGGCTGAATGATCCATTCTGATTTGTCAAATACATTTTCTGCACCATATAAAATGTTCACGATACTTAATATAGACCAAGTGGCATCCATATATAATGAGACCAAGTGAACAAACAAACCTGATACATCCCAATAACTGAACTCGAACCCCGATCCTACAAACATGTTAGGATCATTTTGATACAATCCGGTGGGTTTATTAATTTTTTGAAAAGTTGTTTATTCTAGGATGATGGTGTACACTTTATTAGCAAACAAATGAACGATATATTATTTAAAAGAGCATACATTTTCGTGGAATTACTATATTTCTATTTATTAAAAATAAAGCTAACTTAGATCCATATGCAATAAGCTAACACACAATAAAATATAAATGTTGAAATTGTTATATTATTCAATAATATTCCATATTTCTTTTCATTTTCGTTCAAACAATAACTCTGTGGCTAATTGTTTTATTATTATTATTATTATATAACAAATAAAATACGGTTATTTCATAACAATATATGTATAAAGCTAAATTGGGATATATAGAACTAACTAAGAAAACAAATTAAACACAAAATGGCTCGACAAGATATGCTTTACAGCAACTTCTTAAGAATGTTCAGTGCTTTGCGTTCACGAATGTGAACTGGGAGTGCATTCCATAGTTCGGTTGCAATAAACTGAAATTTTCTTTCGCCGTATCTATGTTCTAACCCCTGAAACCACTGAACCCATTGATCGTAGTGTTCTTCTTGGTTAATACACTGTCAACATGTCAGATATGCATATTGGAGCCTGTTCATGTACGGCTTTATACGTGTGCATTAAGATTTAAACTGTCTTCGGTACTTAACAGGTAATTAATGGAGATCCTTCAATATTCGTGTCATGTGACTCCTGCGTGATTTTCGGGTTACAATACGTGCCTCTGTGTTCTGTATACGTTGTAACTTTTTAATGGAGGTCTAGGGCACTCCATTGCGCAAAGCGTTACAGTAGTCCAAACGTGATGTTATAAACCCATTAACCGGTGACTTACTTGCATCTCTTGTTAAGTAAGACCTAATATGCCAATTTTGCGGAGTTGGTGATAGCCAGCCCTACATATATTATTCAACTGTTGCTCCATATTCAGTGCAGAGTCAAAGGTAATACCTACATTTCTCATAATATTCACTGATGTTATGTTAATGTCACCAAAACAAACAAAAACCTTTCCATATGGATGACATTATGCTTAGACGTGAACCGCATAACTTCCGTCTTGTCACTGTTCAGTTTCAGCATGTTTGTATGCATCCATCCCCCAATGTCAGTAATACAGTTATCAATGAGTGAGAGGGAGTGTGGTTTCACAGCGTCTTCCTTCGGCTTGAATGAGATGTATAGCTGTGTGATATCTGCATAAAAATGGTAAGAAAGTCCATGCTGACGGATAATGGCTCCCAGAGGCTTAGCGTACATGGTGTATTTCTTCAGGCCGAGTACCGAGCCTTGTGGTACATACTATTTCAGGAATAGTGGCTTGGATTGCTCGCTATCTATGACCACTACCTGGAAGCGGTCGGTAAGGTACGATGCTATCCATATGAGAGCTGCTCCGGAGATTCCGAATATATTCTCGAAGCGACTCAACAAGATTCCATGATCGAGAGTATGAAACACAGCTGACAGATCGAGCAAGACCAACACTCTGACAAAACCATTATCACAAGACTCGAGGATATCGCTTTGTACCTTCAGATGTGCCTTCTCTGTCAAGTGAAATCAACTGTAAACTGACTGGAGCTCCAGCAAGTGACGTTGAATACGTGTGTCGACAACCTTCTCTAACACCTTTGAAATGAACGGAAGGTTGTATTCGGGTCTGTAGTGTTTAAAAATGTCTGGATACACGACAGGCAGACGCACCGCCATCTCTCCCGTATTCAAAACACAGTCCATGTATTCAAAGTTTGTGTAGTTGCCAGTAGTACTGGAGCCGAGAAGGCTGTATAATATAGTAGACTTGTATAGCAAAGCCACACCACCTCCCTTTCTACTACCGGGGCGGGGTACATGTTTCATGCTATATCCAGAAGGGACCAACTCGGCAATGCATTTCTTGTCCACTGATGACCCCAGCCATGTCTCTGTGAGAGCAACAATATCACAGTCCTATGTAACAATATAGTCACTCAGAGACAAAGCCTTGTTCTTGATTGATCTTGGTTTAAGGCAACATATTTGCAGAGATTTCTTCAAAGGTTGAACATGAACATAGTTACATTTAATCCTCACTAAATTGTTTTTGTTTACACCCAGTCCACTAGTTTGTTTATGTTGTTATATACACGATCCACTTTTATGACTTGAAGTTCTATGGTTATGGAGCTATTATTCTCTTTTTGATAGTGTGATGTACTGGATATCCTAGTTAGACTCACTACCATTACAGTAGGTAGG
Organism: Paralvinella palmiformis; assembly: GCA_025642065.1. Lineage (NCBI taxonomy): Eukaryota > Metazoa > Annelida > Polychaeta > Terebellida > Alvinellidae > Paralvinella > Paralvinella palmiformis. Next base: position 10,829 of record JAODUP010002367.1, read on the forward strand.
AGGGGATCGTATACTCAGGCAACTGGCAAACTTTCTTCCACCAAATTATTTCGAATAGGTCACCCTGGTTAACAATTAAGTTACAGAGTACATTTGTTTCCCTTATTAATGATAGTCAGCTACGTAAAATAACAGCCATTTCCATCATTATTGTTAGTATTTTCACTATACCCAAGATAGATAGATAGCTTTTCCTTAAGTAATTTCCACATAGTGTTATTTTACGGTCAGAGAACATTTCCAATTTCACCATCGAGTCTCATTTATTACCGGTATAATCGGTTTCTGATCTACCGTATCATTGCACCGTTCTAACTCATAAGTTGTCAAAATGATACTTTATCGTATAATATATTTAACCACAGCATAATACCATCAATAGACATGTGCTAGCTTGATGTCAACAAATTCGTTTTTAATTGTACCAGCTGGTCTATCTTGGTTTACCTTATTACCATTGTTACCAATAAACCCGTACTACGCCCTCGAATAATGAAAATAAATTGATTAAACAAGTATGATACCAGCTCCTTTTGTGGCAGTTAAAAGTAAAATGAAGTAACCTTTTTGAGTAGTAGTTTATTTAAAAAAAAACATTTGGTAATATTCTCCATTTTTACCTGAAGCTGCACAAACATAGTGTTTTGTGGTGTGGTGATATTCTGAAGAATGGATCAGGATGTGATCCACTGTCCGAGATTCCTGGCAGGAGATACACTCTGTTGGATCTTGTTCCAACCAGAAGGTCTATATGGGTAAGGAAAGAGAATTAAACGGTAAGCAGTAATTTGTTTTCTGCCTGCGGTGACCATATATCTTACCAAAGCGTTCTTGCATATGGTTTTAATATATCCAGTTAGTTATTCTAAAGCACTTTGCGGCGCGTTCTATTTTCGTTGCAACGGCGTGCTTACATTTTTAGCGATGTGTATTTCCATTTTTCATAGCATTCGCCAGATGTCGCTATCCTTGCATCTCTAACGACAACAATTTCATGCGTTGTATTCGCGTTCCATAGCCGGCAAATTCTCAAAGAAAAACAGGTTAAGCAGGCCCTATTTTGTCATACAATCGGAAAAATAGTAAAACATCTCCTTTTCCAACGTGTGACCACCAATACACAACTATACGGGGTCCTATGTCAATTGGAGCAGAAGTATAAGTGAAGTCTTTATCCAACTCCGAATCGTTAAAGGAAGACCGGAGAATTTAAACAATCTGAATATGTATAGATTTATTCTATCTTTGTTGTGATGAAATATAATAAACAGTGAAAGAAATAGATCAAACAGTAAATGGATTTGAATGTTTTTTTTTCCGACATAAATACCACAAATCTGCCTTCATTTTGCATTTGTATATACATGCTTTCGTATTTGTTTTGGTGGGAGTTCACGCGAAAATTGCCAGAGTATATTTATGTAAAATTACATATTTTTAGTTTTAGAGGGGCGATTTGCATAATTGTTGTGTCTTTTTGTTCTATTTGAATAGAGGTTAAATAGGGCGAAAGTTTAGCTATTTCCAATAGTAATAAATAGAAAGGTTTGATATACCTTAAGACAGATTAGACAGCCTTGACGGCAAGTTTACTGTCTCGAATACCAAACATACATAATGATGTATATTGATGCTAACCACTGCCTGCCATAAACAGCAATGCATCCTACTTTATCGCATTCCTTTGAAACATCATCATATTTATTTTGCATGATGTGAAAAACGGCTTGAAAACCAGATGGATAAACAACGGATTTATTTCCCACTCACAAATCATACAAAACAGCTATATTCATCGAATCAGCAAGTTGAATAAGAGGTATGCGAATCATTTTGTTTTTACTGATATGTCTCAATCTCCAAGTTGTGTTCCTAACTTTAGTTCCAAAATTTGGAGTGGTTTTCCGTCTGGCTGAAAGGTTATTTTGCCAGAGAATTACTTACTTGTAGAATATATTGTAAATATGGTGGTTTTCTTCGGCTGTAAATAGATTCCTCACTGAATGGTACCCTAAGACTCTCAGCTGAAGAGGTACTGGAAGCCCGATGGCTATTCTCAAACCCTTGTTATGAATGGATTCGGAAACAGTTCCAGTTGTTAAAAAGTTGGAAATAAGATTTGGCATGTTTGCACGAGGCCCGCAACGTATAGCTCTTTGATAACTCCATATTATCTCGTCGTATCGTATGCCTTTTCAAAATCAAAGTTTTCTAGTTTAGTGAAGTGGTCTTTGGTTGATATAGAGTTTCTAAAATCATTCCTATGGGCGTGGGAATAGAAACATATTCTAGATGCCTGACCAACCTATTATTGATCATCTGTTCAAAGGTTTTGCACATACATCTAATGATTGCTACTGTACGACCATTACCAGGATCCAAAAGATTATTTCCTGCTTTTGTGGTTGGGATGATGATAGCTTCTCTCTACTGAGAAGAGAAATCGCCATCCTATACAGATTTCGTTCACGTGATTATTGAGGTATTTGTTTTATGTTCTGATATATCATCAGGTCCAACGGATGTATCATATGCTTTGTTGAGAGAATCCATTAGTTGTCTCATTGAATTATTTTTACAAATCTCATTAGTTCATCATAAAAAAAAACTGAATTCTGTTCTAAGGACTTCTTCAATGCCTATGAATTATGTTCAAATATCTCCACCAAACAATTCCTGATTTCTTTTATGTTTGGGATTATGATACAATATTGTACTAATTGCTTAATTGCAGAGCATTTAAAGTTTTCTAAGATATTTTAATCGCTTCCCTTATTTCGTTGACAGGGATTCCATTATCGAATTGGGAGATATATTTGTTTCGGGAATTTAGCATGAAAACCCGACGAGGCTTTGCGTATTTTATTTCATAATTTATTAGATTTTCATGGGAGGGATTTCAGTTGAATTGTTTTCAAGCTCTTTTTCTCTTTTAGAAGGCGTCTTCATAATCCTATAATAATAATAATAATAATAATAATAATAATAATAATAATAATAATAATAATAATAATAATAAAAATATAATAATAATAATAATACTAATGCATATTTAATCAAGCACGCTTACTAGCAGGAGTCATTTAAAGGCGTTGTACAAATAATTTGTAATATAATAATATCCAAAATAATATGTCTATAAACAAAAACCTGGTGTTTTAAAATATAATTATAATTTATCTGTGAAAGGAACCTTAAATAGGTGTGTTTTTAGAACATATTTAAAATTTTCAAGAGACGAGGCATTTCTAATATCTGCCGGCAACCTATTCCACAAAGTGGCGGGCTGCAACACTAAACGCACTATCACAATATGACTTGAGCCGAGACACTGGCACCAGCAATAGTATCTGACTGGATGACCTGAGTTTTCAGGATAACTTTCTAAATGACACCACTTCACACAGGTATTCTGGCACATATCATTAATAGATTTATAAGTTATTAATAACATCTTGGAAATGTAGGTTTTGAAGAATTGGAGTGATATGATTATATTTTCGAGTATTTGTCACAATCACTACCACCCGTGTTCGAATCCCGGCGTGGGCATATGTGAAGGTTGTTTCGTATTTCACTTCGTCTCATTACCTTTGGAAGTTGCTCGGCCCATTTAGCCTACCTTGTGCACAAAAGTGGCCGTAAAACATCAATCATCATCGTAACTGTCATTGTTATTGTTATTACCGTAATTGTTGTTATTAATTTCTTATTGTTGTTATTATTGTTGTTGTTGTTGTTGCCTTTGTTATGTTATATTGCTGATGTCGTCATCCTAATCGTGTTCGTGACGGTGGCAGGGTAATTGTTATGTATCTAGGACTTGCATTAGCTTCTAAGTACTAGACACAGATAATAGGGCTGTAGTTGCCATTTCAGGATTTTTACACGAGGTGAAAAAATTGTGTAAATTATTGAAGCAGATAGTTGGTTGACAAATGATAATGGCAGACTCTTTTCGAGTGTTTGTGAATTTGCATCACGATATAAAGATATAAGATATGGTAAGAATATATTAGTAATCTATATGTGATAGTTGCCCTTCTCATCTATCTAACTTCTCAATAAATAACCCGCATTGATACATTCTTATATTATTAGTTGTATGTTTAGTTATCATGGCGTGATACTTTTTCTCATGTCTTCTACTTCTTAGAACATGTCTCCATAATTAGGTTTCTCAGGCGTGTTGCTTTATATGGTGCAATGCCATTTTCTTTGTCTACAAATTGCTCAAATTGTTATATATTTTTGGCTAATCTTCAGAACTGATGAAGGGAATAAAAAATATAAAGGCATCGCATTGTTCTTTTATTATAACTGAACTATTACAAGATCTAGAAGACGATATAACATTAATAAGATTTGGGAATGTTTGCGATTAGTGCTAAACTGATTAAGGCTTAATGTATTAAAAACTCAAAAACAATTAATATTTACTCATATATTTTATTATTCTGAACAAAACTTGTATACACGTATTGTAATATAATGGCGGTTAGAAGAAAGTAAATTATTTTCCGTGACAACCACATTTAAGAACATCTCAGAATGTTGATCAAATCAGACCTCTTTTAACCATCAAGGGAAATTAGAATGGATATAATTTAGGTGCACAAAAGCCAATGAAATATGACAATAAACACGTAACTATATAACTATTTACGTTATTAAGGAGTACTATTATCTTACTTCATGAATTAAACAAATCATTCATGTCTAGTATCTGGTTAGTTCTATACTTTTGGAAAACAAAGAAATATAGCATTGTTAACCGCAGGCAAAAATCAATTACTTATATACTCGTGTATGTTTCAGATATCTACGAACTCACAGTTATACTATATCTTGTCATCGTAATTGACACACACACACACACACACACACACACACACACACACACACACGTGGGGTGAAGACACGGCCCAATGTTATATTACGTCACTGGTTAAGTTATTTAAACTAAAAGATCCAGAAGGTCAATTTGACCCCTGTTCTAACAATAATCGTAATATAATTAATATTTCTTCTTATATGCTTTCCGAAAAGGAGATTAATTTAATAAGCAAATGTTTGTCATTTGTCCCTATCCCTGATATTGATAAAACAGCAATCTCAAATGCAGTGTTTAACTTGGGTAGACGATTAAAAAAATTATATTTGTTTAGATGTTGCGTAACAACTATATTAAATACAGTAAGACGTTTGTGTCGAAATCCAACTGGATCCCAACTGAAAAAGTAATAGACCCAGATCTCCTTCAGTGTATTTCAAACTTCACATCAGAAATAAAAAAGCTTAACCATTCTGAAAGAAAACAATAATACAGACCAGTCGGAATCATTAGCCCTCAGAGATATCCGCAAAAATAAGAGTTTAGTATTTAAAAAAGCAGACAAAGGTTCAGCAACAGTGATAATGGATAAAAAGTATTATTTAGCTGAAGGTTATCGACAATTAAATAATACTCACCACTACAAAACAATTAAAACTCCTTTATTTCCCCAAACATCAGTAAAGGTTGCAGAAATATTAAATAGACTAAGAAAACAATTGCAATTTTTATTACCGCCAATTAATCCAAGGCCTAGGCGATTCTATATGCTTCCTAAAATTCATAAGGCATTTAACAGTTGGACTTTTCCTGATAAGTTGTCACCTGGTAGACCTATAGTATCCAACTGTAATATTGAATCTAAAAATGTTGCAAGTTTCATCGACAGTATTCTTAAACCACCTGCAATGAAGCACCCTTCTTATATAAAAAATAGCTACGATTTTGTAGATAAAATTGCAAATCTAGTCATACCTGATGGATGCTTGCTTATAACATTAGATGTTGATAGCATGTATACAAATATTGACCATGCTAAAGGGCTTAATGCAATGAGTGAAGCACTTCAATTTCGAAGTCCCTTATATGACGGTATAATGCAACTCCTTGAATTATTCTTTAAAAATAACGATTTTCTCTTTAACGGGCAATGGTATATTGAGGCCACTGGCACTTCAATGGGCCGAGATTGGGCACCTCAGTATGCCGACATATACATGGCTACATTTGAGAAGGCGGCCTTATATAAAGCTTTAAAACCACATACATACTATCGTTATTTAGATGACATATTTATTGTGTGGCTCCACGGAAAAAAAAGCTTTTTATGGATTTTTGGATAGTTTAAATAATCACGAACCACCGATTAGATTTAAAGCTACATTAAATGAGCAGAAAATTGATTTCTTGGATACAACCATTTTTAAAGATCCAGAAAATGAAAATGGATTATTAACAAAGGTCTTCTTTAAACCGACAGACACACATCAACTCTTGCATAAGGATTCCTTTCACCCTAAACATACCTTTCAAGGAATCCTGAAGTCTCATATCTCACGTTTTTTTAAGGATTTGTTAAAAAATTACAGATTTGATGAAGCATGGCATATTGTCTCATTCATATGCAAAAGGGATTATTCAAAAAGATGGCTACGCCATATTAAAAGTAAAACTGTCCGTGAACTACAAATATAACAACGTCGTATTAATCCGACTAATCCTACAAATATCCCATGTGGAATTAGCAGATGTAGATCATGCGAGATATTGTGTTCTTGTCACAATATCACAAGTACAGCTACCAATAAAACACATGGAATAATAGGCAATTTAAACTGTAGCTCATCTAACATAATATATATCTGTGAATGTTTACGTTGCTCTAAACATTATGTAGGCGAGAGTAATGGCGAACTTCGTGTTAGAATGAATGGCCACAGATTTGCGATTAATTCAAAAGTTATGTCTTCTTCGTTATTCACGCATCTTCTAGAACATACACAGATAAATAAAGACTTGCCCGAACCATCTCTAGAAGATTATGATTTAATTCCGATTGAGCAGTTACCTACTATAGGTTCATACACTCAAGACAAGATAAATAGATTAATTCGGGAAACATTTTGGATAGATACCCTAGGTACATTAGAACCGGGAGGTCTTAATAAGATAAGATATGAAGATGTTATAAAACCTATACAAAATGAGGACGTTGTCCCATTTGTGGTACCGTTTTCAAAAACGGCTAACATAGCAGCAAGAATAATTAAAAAACATTATAAAATTCTCAAATAGAAAGAAGTGTTGAATGACTATGAATATAGAATCATCACAGCTTATTCTAAACACAAAAATCTAGCTAGTTGCTTGTTTTCTAGCAAAATGTACGAAAACGTTATATTTAACGATGTCTCCTGGAGCTCTGAATAGGTTTTCTTTTAACACATCTCCAGTAAAACAACTTAAACCCAATTACAAAAATTCTCATCCCTATTAATTACTTTAGTAAAACAAATAATATTTCCTGAAGTAGATCTCAACCGAAGCTTCAACAAACCTTCATTACTGACAGCAGTTAGATTTCAGTACACACAGTTAATTACTGTTAATATGTGTGTTTTGATATCTTTACACTTATGAAAGAAAAATTGGAAAGTTGATTTATTTTCAATTACTCTAATCAAAACAGTTGTTTTGATTATAGTAACAGCGCTTCGTTCTAGACAAAGGCTACAAAGGTTAACAGTTTCTAGATTCTGGTTTGAAATTTAAAACTAGCTAGGGAATTCTGGTATAAATATTGCTGGCAAAGTAACGTACTTTAGACACATGCACTTGATAAATGTTTCTTATAACCGAAACTAGTCGTGCTATTTTGGGCTGAGTGAAAATACTATTATTTCTGCTATTGTCGGAAGTATTATAATTATTATCATAATATATATTATATGTACTGATATATATATATATATATATATATATATATATATATGTTTATTTCCAGTTATAGCTGCGTTATATACGTACTAATACATAAAATTTGTTTTCAATTTAGGTAGCAGTCGTTTGGTCATAATTATGTAAGAATTATAAACATCACACACACACACACACACACACACACATACACGCACACACACACGCACACGCTAAATTAGGCGTGAATGAACGTTCCCTTAGTGATGAACGGAAACGTATGAGGGTTAGCTGTTAGGTTCGAGTAAATCATAGTATTTACTCAGGATTGAGACGATATTTCGTTCTAGTCCAGTAATAATCCATTGTGCGGTATTGCTACTTTGTTTATATTTTAGTTAAATCGCTTCAGTGAGTTCATACTGAGTTAGTGTACATTATCTTTGTTATGAACAAACTGTAATGTTTGTTAACACGCTGAGGCTATATATAGAGCTTGAATTTTCACTTGGGTTAGAGAAAAATTTCGACCCCAGACCAATCGGACGTGTATTGATATATGGTTCATATAGGTAGGATTTATTCAGTTATTCGAACCCAGAATAAAGCTGAGGTCAGCATCTGAGGTGTCGAAATGCTTTATATACAGGTTTTATTTTGGATCACAGAAAATTACTGTTGAATGTAAACTGTGGTGTCAAAATAGTTTATGATATGTATGTAGCAAGTCACCATTGAACCACACGCACGTGTTGTTTGTTGCGAGCTGTGGTATCAAATGGTATGTTTTTTACGTGCTTCCGCTTTTTGTACGTAAATGAAATTTGTACGTAGCCGCTTTCCAGTGGGCGTGACATATTTGTCGCGTACGAAAAGCGAATTAGCTGGTTCCCACAAGCTGATGCAGATAGGTATACGCACACATCTATTAATATGTGGAGGTATGGAATATTTTATTTCTAGATTAATGTATGTATAGTTGTATTTGTATTTAGATTTATGGAGGTAGGTCTCGAAGGATGTTTAGATATGTTGATGCTCTGTGCCTGTTGCCTCTTTATATGTACCCTAAAACGCACATTGCCCGTGCCAGACATCTTATCTATTTCCATCCAGATTCCTTATTACATCAATGTAAGAAAGTTATGTCGTTATTACAACATATTTGAGTCTATTAGCTTTGTTATGTATAATGGAGAATATATATTGTTGTCCTCCTATGTGGTCTGGCGAAACGACCTATTAATTAATACAATGCTGCTTGATGGATTTATACTCCTGGAGTCGTTTGTTACTCCGGCAGGTATCTCCATGGGTATTAAGTTGCGTAATTTATGAGTATATTATGAGTAATTAGGTTACACTGATATAGGAAATTGATAAATGTTAAATCCGCTGTTCTCGACCATGGGTCAAATAGATCAAGTGGATAGGCGCTTTAATTTAGACCCCACCACACCTAACTGCATATACTTAGGGACGCTAAATTAGGCGTGAATGAACGTTCACTTTGTGATGAACGGAAACGTATGAGGATTAGCTGTTACACACACACACGTACACGCACACACACACAAACAAACACACATACATACATACACACACACACACACACACACACACACACATATATATATATATATATATATATATATATATATATGAGAAAACCATAACTTCTAATAAATTCACTAGAAATATTTTAAGTAGAGCTGCCGAACGGAGATATGACTAACAACTTACCAATATATCAATGCTCAAGTGACTTTATAGCTAGCAAGTCAACACGAAATTTGTTTTCTTAATTCTCAACTTTTAAATTCATGGCACTTTCGCGTGTTGTGTAAAATGCCTCCCTTCATGGAACAGATTGAAGGCAGCGATTAGAAGAGTATCATCTCTTAATTAGGCCAAATCTGATATTAGGAATCGCCAATAAAATGCTGTTTTCCTGGCTGCAAGTTTGAATTTATAACCAGATACACACAGAGTGAAAGTGGAAATGGATGCATGTGGAACACAGTTAAGGAAGAATAAGAACAAGCTTGTTAATTACAGATTGGATGGATTGGCGACTAACACAGTCTATTTCCTGATGACATGTAAGTAGTAATTAAAATATATCTGGAATATGAAGGCAATATTTGGAGGAAAGACATTATCACACCACAATCTGATACTGATTGACATGCAATTAAAAGGGTGTGATGAAAGACCGATGACATACATCCCAATCACAAATGAGGGTATGCAGGCTGAAAGCTGGAAATGTACAAATGTAATTCCAAGAGAAATTGGTGTTGGAGGGAGAGTTGAAGTGTGATGATATGGGAAGAGAGAATGAAGAAATATTAAAAGAAGATAGCGAAGTTGGTGGTTAGACTAAATGCCAGTCAAAGCAACAACAGACATGGTGGAATGAGGGAACTGGCAAAGGAAATGAGCGCAGGAGGAGTGAAATATTTGGAGAGAAACCTAAAGCGGAGATAGAGAGCAAATATCAGTGTTCAGAACAGTAAAACAATTGGACAATTGTCAGAGATAAGACAGGATGCAATTGAGGTGAACTCTTTGCCGGATGTACAGATTCAAACCGATAAATGGAGAGGAAGAGATCGAATGGATACATGGAACACCTGCTGAATGTATATAATGTATGGGATGTAATGATAGGACACAGGATAGATGAAAGCCCAAGATAAAAAGTACCACAGAGACGCAGGAGGAGTGAGCTATTGGACAGATAAAGCATAGGAAAGCAGACGGACCAACACTGTTGATGAGTGAAATCATTCGTGCAGGTTGTTAGGCCGGGGTGATCTCTGACAAGGTAATCGATGAGTTAAAACTGTTGAGGATTAGGGAGCTCAATACTCTTATCCCGATATACAACGGGAAAGTAAGTATATTGTGAGATATATTGTGTAATAAAACTGCTAGAGCATAAAATGAAGATATTGCAGAGTTTTGGGGAAAACACGTAAAGAGAGAAAGTGAATATGTCAGAAAAAAAGGACTATAGATACAATATGTATGTTTCGGACCAGAAGAAGGCATTCGGTAAAGTAGCCTGGTCGACATTGAGGAAACAGAGAATTGAAGAATGGTCAGTGAAAGGTGTAATAAGTATGTAATATCACGAGAGTATAGTCGTGAAAACAAAGCAGGGAAATAATAGTTATTCTAATTTGAAGATGCGGGTGCCTAAGTCCATTACTATTCGTAGATCTTATGGAAAACTGCACTGGAAGGCCTGGGATGGATTGCAAGTTACTGTTATATGCGATAATTTAGTGTTGGTGCTTAAGAGCATGAGATGATTCAAAGGAAACGGCATTGCGAGGTGATGGTTTCATAAATAAATAATGTTGATGTTGAGAGGGCAGGCAAATGACCGTGTGCTGTATAGTGGAAGGGTGATTCGAGTCACTCAGTGCAGTTTAGAGGGGGGGGGATTGATGGGTCCAATAGCCCTGTTCAGAGGTGAAAGATTCACTAAGGAGAATTGAGTATGCATTTGTGTGCAAGGTATGCGAGAAAGTAGGATGCAATGGGGCGAGACTGGAAGTCAACAATCTTATACCACATTTTACTCGGGCCTCAATACTGTTGCAAAGGAAAAGACATATTCATTCTCAGAACCCTCTTCATATCAACTGATAGAATATTTCAATGATCTACACAGAGATTAAAACAGAGCTAGAAGTCACTTGATATAGCATCTCTTTTATTTATATCTATACAATTTCTCATGGTCGAATTAAAAATAAGTATCAATAAAGTTACAAGTCAAATCGTATTCAATACCATTGTATTTGAAATTAATTGTCATCATCAACATACAACTCATGAAGAAAGTAAACCTCTTTCCTGAATGCCCAATCACGACAAACCTTTTCCATATTGTGTTTCTCGAATAGATCATTACAACTATTCCCGATTAGTTCAATGCTCAATGAAACATATTGAAGTGTCTCAGCAATATTGCTTGATATCTCTGTATTCAAGCAACTACAATATTAGTTTTTCATGATAATATTCCAGAACAATAAAATTAAACCAGTATGGGCACCGTTCCTTTTATACTGAGTGTCATATCTCTGCGTCTGATAAGAGATATTATGGGTAGATATATTGCAAATAACGATCGAGTTTGTGTGTGTGTGTGTGTGTGTGTATCCGTGTGTGTGTGTGCCGGTGTATGTGTATCGGTGCGTGCGTGCGTGCGTGTGTGTTATTAAAGTATTGATTTAATATGATTTATTCTTGTTATAATGGGCTCATTGTATCAGTTTGTAGCAGGTGTTGTGAATATGCTTCTTTACTCCACACTGTATGTTAGTATTTGTTCTATAAAAACGAGTTGTATTCAATTATACTTATTTGGACAATATATGACAACGATACAAATTCCTTACTAGTAACACTTTCAGGATGTTATGACGTAATGATTAATGCATTCCGCTACAAACTTCAGAAAGTAAAAGAAACGCTCAGCGCATGCTTGCTCACTCCGATGATTACTTGCTAGTTCCCTCATGTTAAATATTGTCCATTCAATTCAAGGTTTGGCAATGCATCAAATGATCCATTATTATATTTCAGTATATTTTAAATTGACATTCGCCAGAAGTGAGTATGTTAGCATGAGAGTACAAAAATGGGTGACAGCGTATTGCCATCTGTTGTTGCTAGACCACACGAATGAAAAGTAATTGCCATACCTTAAGTACAATAACGAAGAAAATAAACTAACGTAAATATCTGCAATATAAATCCTGAACACCCGTGTTGGCTTTATTTAGTGAATTATTAATGAATGACTTCGGCTTGGTAGCAGTTCTTTTGTCGGTAATCTGAAAGTATGATGATCGGTCGATTAAGAATATTTAAATTCATACAGAAAGGGAAAATTCAAGAACAGCATGCGACGATTGAAAAGTATATTAGTGTTTGCAGAGAACCTATTGGATAGGTTATTCTCTGCGTGCTCAGTGTTCTGATTTTATTGTTCTGCAATATTATCATGAATTTTATTCTACGCCATAGATGACACACACACGCACGCACACACATACATACACGCACGAAATTAAATAATTAAATTGTTGATTAGTATTTTTAAAATCAATTATTAAACACCTGACGGCTGGTCTATTTTTAAAATACCATTTCGGTCGATATATTCTCATTCCACCAATTTCATTTCAACAAAAGTGTACTGAACTCGATTGTTCATTATCTTAGGCGTGTGGTTTACTTTTAGTGGTATGAGAGAAACATTACAATGAAGCCCGCTATTGTCTGTATCTCTTTGTTATTCGCTTCAGGTATTCTAGTTTCAATATATTTGTTGAATAAGGAAAGTGATGAAAAACGTTCATCGAGGGTTGACTGGCAAAAGGTGTTCGACTTTCTGCCCAGCTACAACATTAGCTGTTCAAGATTATTCAATGGGGACGCTTCCATGCCTGAAGATTTGAAACATAATTTAACAACACTTACTAAGATGTCGCGGAATATACCCTCAAAAACACGAGAGGGTTTTACCGCCCAAAATTCGCTGCCCTACAAAGCATATAACAGGTTGGCGTCGGAGCCATTCATAAAAGTCATCTGCGAGACGGGATTCAATGCTGGACATAGTACCTATGGGTGGCTTACATCCAATCCTAAAACACACGTCTACAGCTTTGACATTGGAAAACACAATTACAGCAAACCCATAGCCGATTATATTGCAAGCCTATTTCCAGGACGATTTCACATCACTTGGGGAGATTCTTCGGAGACGTTGCCGGAATTCCATCGCCTACATCCGGATATAAAGTGTGACCTTATCATCATCGATGGTTTACATACCTATAGTGCATCCAGAGATGATTTTTACAATTTTATGAAAATGGCCAGCAGTAATAACATCTTAATTATGGACAACTATCCACAGGGGTGTTGCTTACATACACTTGGTGCCGTTTGGGAATCAGCGAAGAGAAAGGGTGAGCTTTTTGAAATTTACAGATGCGACCACAGACATGATGTTAATCCAAAACAGTTTGGTTTTTCCGTTGGAAGATATGTCATCCGTGAAGCTGATGTTTGGTGCAAACAACCGAGACTATGAATATCAGGCTGGAAGACAATGCTTGATGTTTTGGTCCCATTATATTATAAGTGACATTGATAATATTTATCATTAGGTGAATGTTGTATTTATAACAGATGAATGTTTAGATAACCAGATGGACTCAAATATGTTTTAGCCGGTCATAATTTGTCATAGGTTATAATATACCGTGTTATGACGGAGTCGTCTTGGCATTTTCTTATATGTTGCATTTGTCTATGATATTTCTCAGCATGTCTAATACTCTTAATGCTATATTAAATTGGGTTGTTTATTGGATTGACAAAATGTGCTATTTTCTGTTAGCCAACATTAAACAGATTGTTGTATACTTCATTTCATATTGAATCTAGTTTATATCTAGAGTTACACTGAGTAAATGTTAGTTTATTCGTTTGCTCTTCCTTGTATTAAGTAACAATCTTATGTCTCAAGTGCATTTACCTTTTATTCATGTTTACAGATATATTTACCAGTGCATATATATATATATATTTATATATATATATATATATATATATATATATATATATATATATATATATATATATATATTCTTTCATCGCTTTCAAAGTCCGATATTCGATTTTTAGTTCTACGGACGATTTATACAAGGTCATTTGTATGACTTACTCTGTTAATATTTTAAATCATTAGATTCATGACTAACAGAGAACAACAATAGACAAGACTTCCAGATATAAATATATGACTTCATAAGCGACATACAAAAAGGAGTTTGACTTTCTTTTCTTTCAGAGTTGAAGTTAAATATAAGTAAACTTTCCCAGATAGCATGCCCCATGTTGACCACTGGTGGCTATCCACGGCTGGCTCACTTGCGTTTTGTCCAAGAAATCCAGCAGTTGACCACTAGTGGCTAGCGAGTGGTCTGGTGTTCTCAAATTTAACTATAACTCTTCTTCGGGGGTGTAAATATCACTCAGTAACTTATCTGCAAGATCTTGTGTCTCTGACACCACTGACAATAAAGATAAATTAATTTTTCAGCAGTTTAATGAGATTACCATACAATACCACAATGAAGAAGAATAGAATGTATAATTTGCACTTGGTTTTACCCGATGGCTACAAGTATAAATTATCATATATTTTCAATTTATGATTTTTTGGCTGCAGCACGACGTCTTATTTATTGTATGTTCACACAACACGCAACCCGTCAATTAGTTTCTGTATTGTATCACCACATTCGTTTATCTAGCTGGAGCGGTTGATAATCACAATGGCCTGACTGGCTCGGACGGTTGAATCCAGAATGTTACGACCCGGGATAGCCGACTGGGAGAGCTGGATTATTTATTGGAGTAGATCTGGTTATTGCTGCTGGTTGCCACTCTTGAACCAGTGGTGGGCCACGGGTGGCAACGTGCGACACAGATGACAGAGGCTAGCCACCGATGGATTGGCTATCTGGTTGTTACATACACCTTCCTACATGTGATAAGTTCTCCTCTTAGATTTACTTCCCCAAAAATCTAATCAATTTCTTATATATATATATATATATATATATATATATATATATATATATATATACACACATTATATACATACATACTAATCTATGCAGACATACCTACATGCATACGAACATACATACATAATGCACGCACGTATACACATGCGCGCGCGGACGCACATGTATGTATACATATACACACAAAAAAACAGTTTAACAGAAGCATCGTCATAATTCGTTGTTCCACTTAGATTGTATGGGCTTTTCCTGAATATTTAAATCTACAAAGTCAAATTATAAATGTCGGTTATATCTTGTCACGTGGTTATTTATCTCCCAAGATACGAACAATCGGTGTAAATAAAGTCGTGACTGAATGAAATCTAAAAATAACCTGATTTTGTTCCGAATTTTAACGTGGTTTTGGAATCTAGACCTAGAAATGTTTATCTCAAGCCATGGTTTATTTCAGCGTGCGAAATAAAACATTTCATTGAAAGCAACGTTTGAAAAATATCACTAAAAACCAATTGGTATAACTATGACATATTATGACAAGAGTTACCTATTCGAATCCTCCAAAGGGTCGAACATGCTCTCTAGTTAAGTGCTATATTGGCTCTATCTTACAGTACTACTTACTTGAACGTGCATAGTACAGGTGAGGTTTCAAACACTGGTTACATAGAGAGCATACAAGAAATGAATTAATGATTGAATCAACTAAATGAATTGGGGGAAAACGTTGATAACTATTTATTAATTATAATACACACTTTTTATTTCTGCTTAATAAAATTAATCTGTGGGTACTTTATAATGAAAATGCCATTTAATCATCCAGTCATTGTGTTCACCAACCTAAACTGGCTATATTCCTATGTTACGCACAATCACTAGATTTCTTTTCTGTCTGTGCGTCCGTCTTAATACTTATAAATATCATCATAAGGTATAAGATTTTACATTTCTCTTGATAGAAACGGAAATTATTTGATTTATCTTCTCGTGTAGACTGTTTATCATATTGTTCTTTTGTTTAAATTTGTATCCATTGACCTTTCAATAAAAATAGTAATAAAGAGTTTGTAAATGTTGACCTCTAAATTTTGGCTTAGACAAATTATTTGTTTAAATACTCCATTCGTGTAAAAAATAGGAAGCTAATATCCATCTTTAATCACCACATAAACGTCTCTGTATTTATGAATACAATATTTTTAAATAACTCACAGCTAATTAGATAAATATTTGTATCAATGATAAATTTCTTAAAACGCTAAACAAATAACTGGATTGAATTAGTTAATAAGTGAAACATAATTCGGAGATATAGAATGAGGGCCTACATTTTTTTTCATTCTGATCTCTTCTTTGGTCCTACATTAAGGTAATTCGACAATATTTACTTCTGAGCAAATTATGACAGAAATATAAATCGATATCTGGAACCATATTACCATATTTAGCGAACATTTACCTGACAATAACATATTTGTGAATATTATGGGCCTTAGATCTACAGTGATAAAACGATGACGTCAAAGGATATACTGAATTAAATCTGGAAAATGTCTTAGTATTATAAGACCATGGAACGTGCAGAATAGAAGTATATATAAATGAAACTACATTTTGAGCGTCTACACACTCATCTTTGGTGACATCAAATCAGAGTTTGAGAACTTCGGGTCTTCACAGAAGCAGCAGCATTATGGCAAAGGTGTTTTTATTGATCACGCTGGTGGCTGTCTGTATAGCTATTGCAGCAGCTATGCCACAGAAAAAAGGTGGACAACAAAAGGTAGGGATAGTTTTATCTCCATTAACATGTATTTGATAATAGTGAATGGCTTATCATTGATACTGTATTATTTAGCTATTTACAAACAAGTGATAATTGCTATTTATATTAATAGGGGCAAGGCAATAGTCAGGGACACGGCAAGGGACAAGGCAGTGGTCATGGTAGTGGACAAGGACAAGGCAATGGATAAGGACAGGGCAATGGACAAGGACAAGGTAATGGACAAGGACAAGGCAAAGGTCAAGGACAAGGCAAAGGTCAAGGACAAGGTAAAAGTCAAGGACAAGGCAAAGGACAAGGAAACGCCCAGGGAAAAGGACAAGGCATGGGGCAAGGTAATGGTCAAGGACAAGGTAACGGTCAAGGACAAGGCAACGGACAAGGACAAGGCAATGCTCAAGGACAAGGCAAAGGAAAAGGCCAAGGACAAGGAAATGCTCAGGGGCAAGGCCAAGGACAAAGCAATGGTCAAAGACAAGGAAGCGGTCGAAGCCAGGGTTCTGGTCAAGGCAAAGGACAAGGTTTTTAAAGTGTTAATGGAAACAAATCTAAGTATAATTAAAACGTTAGATAATAATAATAATAATAATAGTAATAATTATATAAATTTAATAAAATCAAGACTAACTATCTGACATCCAGTGTATTAGTTACCAAGAGGTTGTATTTACTCAATACAAATGACAAAAAAGTAAATCGAGTCACTCTTCTGGCATATGAGAAAATATTTATCATCAATAGCAGAGCTGATTAAATATCAAATTAGAACGTTCTAAATAGGGATTAGTGAAATTTGGGATTGATATCATCTTTATTTTAGCTAGTTAAGTTTCCTATGTTCAATAAGCCATAAAGGTACAAGCCGCAAATAAAAGTTTAAAATATTCTTCCAAGATAAGAAATAGATTGTTATACATTCGATATAACCGTACTAAATTCCGGCATCTAAAGATCATGAGAGTATGTTATTCTAGGTAATTCTTGTGTGTTTCCTATTAACGTAGTCTATTTTCGTAATAAACTATATCAAATTTATCACCAATTAGTGTTATTGGTATCGAGACACTAATTGTTCACATCTTGAATAGGGAGTCTTTCATGGGTCACGCCAGTAATATTCTGTATCGATGAACATGAATCTAAAATGTCGCAAATCATACTGGATAAATATGACACTTCTCATCCACATGGAAATTTAAGTCACCAGTTATTATTACTATGTAACGCAGGGTGCTAATCAAGACGAGAATCTAGCTTGTTCCATCCTGTGTTATAAAGATAGTTAAGGCGCTGGCACAGGTGTTATACTTTCATTCAAACAACAATTATAACTCCAAACTGATTTAAAAAACAATTAATTGCAAGTATAATTAATTACCGGTAAAATTAGAGAAAAATGAAAGAAAAACAAATTTCTAAAATAATCCAGAAGAGGATAATCTAAATATAAAAAAAAACTATGATTAAAACAAAACCAGGCTTTGTGTCGAACACTACGGCCAAGAAAGATTAAGCCTAAAATGGAAAAATAAAATATTAATACATAGTATAAATAATGTATGAATAATATAAGCATAAATCAGAATAAATTCAGATTAATACTAATAGCAGCGAAACAACACGACTCAATCCAATAGCAACGACCGGTTTCGACCTATTCAAGTCTTCATCAGGTTGCATAGAATGTCTAACGTTACCATATATAGTGCGATACTGATCACTTTCTCCCCCTTTCTCCCCCATTTCTCCCTCAGAACTATATAGCGACTCGTATCACTAACAAGTTACTTACATATACAATTCGGTGTTTTGAACCACGCCAATTACAATTTAATAGAATTAATATGTTTGAACAGGTGTGAAAGTGCCCAACATAATAGGAAAATAAACCTGAATGTACTTCAAATGAATTAATCGTAGCTTCCTATTTGACAATTGATATATAAATATCTCATTGCTTTACAAACATAGTAACGGTGGGTTGAGATTTTTGTGTTTCGGGCGATTGACGCTTTACTGAAGTTGTGTTTGTGATTAACTTTTCCAGAGACATTCTATTTATTTTAAGGTATTTATTTCAACTTACTTGACACTAAATAACCAGAGAGGCTTTTATGTTTAGTGTAAGCAGTGATGATACTATATTGGTAGTGTTCTAAATAACTCTTTTAAAATATTTATTTATTATTCTTGAAACCATATTGCCAGTTCTAGAAAACGACATTACTGGAACTACAGTGTCACCTTTTTCGGCCGATTCTAATATATCTTCCGAATGTTTTTTTGTTTAACCCTGTTGGTTCTAATGATCCCAGGGTATCAATACAAAAGGTTCCTTGTTTTAGTCTATTAATTCGGTCCTGCCAATCAGAACATGAGCTATGTATTTGTTCAATCGGTATTAAAATATAACCACCGAGAGGAGCACGCGACAAAATTGTATAATGTAGACTACCGGTGTCGCCAAGTTGTTACCCGATCAAGATGAGAATGTGTGCCTTTCAAGAACGCTTGAACGCCAAGTTGTAACCCGATCAGGATGAAAATGTATACCTTTTGCATTATCTTCCCTTATCATCATGAGTTACGTTATTTCTTGTTCCAATACCTTTGCTTGTATATATGATAATCACCTTATTTGCAATACAACCTTTATTAAATGATTTGGATATTTTCATTCTACACTAAATAATATGATATCCTAAAAACTGTTTTCAAAAGCTAATGACGTAAAAATGCCTGAATCATTAATTGCCCGTGCGCGTAAATTCGACCATTTAATAACGACCACGAGACATATAACGTATTTGTATGAATACCAGCTGTTATTAATATTCAGCTCTAAGGAACAATCCGTCTATTGCTTGTTATGTTAGAACTAAGGCTGGTCGGACATGCACACCATGTATGGCCACAGTCCTATATTCCGAGAAAATGAGTTGACAAATGAAACATCGAATAAACGTAGTAAACATAGGGATTAGAAAGAATAACATGAAGATGTCATCGCTGGCAGCTGTCAGCAGTTATGATTCGAAATATAATTGCCGAGAACGTGTGTGAGTGAGAGAGTCAGTGAGGCAGTGATTCAATCAATCAGTGTTTTATTTAGCTACGGGCGCCATTAACACATGTGGCCGAGGGACGCCTCCCTAGCAGTATAGCCTACAAAACCTAGTATCTAGGTTCTATTATAATCCAAGCATGAAGATTTGCAGTTCAGTTCACTAACCGATGCCGTATATAGTTAAATTATGGTGTGATGATTACATAATTTAACACAAACAGATATAAAACAATTGATTTGATAATGTTCGTCAACAAAGAATATGGGTCATGTTTAGGCTGGTATCTATGAGAATATTGATTGTGACATCACGTTATTAATGACGTTGACTCAGAGTAAGTGATATGGTCTTCATAAATGAATTAAAAAACTAGACATATTTTGGGATTACATAAATTGGTATATAAAGGGTTAGTGCCGAGTAGGTCATAGAATTTATTGGATTTGTATTAGACCCTCCAGCAAATATCACAAGGCATATTATGCTGCGGTTGAGAATGTTCCGTATTCTGTGGGTGGAGACTATATTTCCGGGTCTTCGTATTCAAGAAAAGTTGGTCTAGAGCTGTATATTCCATGTAATATTTGCGTTCTTGGAGGGACGCCATTTAGGTGTTTGGCCTGGTTATCCAGCATTTAAATGACTGTAGCAGGCAGAGTACGCTCTTAAAAACTAATAAGTGGCAATGGACAGCTCGCGCCGTTGGTTTGTTTTATATAACAACTTTTGTTGGATATAAAATTCACCTTGGTTATAGGTTGAATAGAATTATCTTTCTTAGGTCCAGTTATGTCCAGTTTGTATTATGGCATTCAAGATTAGGTCTAATCTGCTTGTCATAAATCATATTTAGGAAAGTTGCTGCTACAATGGTTAGAATAGCAGACATTAGGTCAGGTTTGAAAATGATAACATAATTTAAGCTATGACGCGCTATTACGGTCTGCTTCTGTGTAGATGTCAATCTTTTAATAGCAATTAAGCTAAACAGTTTTAATAGTAGTCGCTTCGTGACGCCTGCCCGTTGTAAAAACTGACCTTTGAAGACAGTGACAATTGGGTTATAGTTTATGTAGAATTGCTTTGAAGAAAGATACAGCAATTATAAAATAGCTATAAATAGGGCTGCTTAGATAATTAATCTAAACATTCTCACTACTGCCGTGATCTGACTTGGGTGTTCAACTCCCAAACATCACAGCTGTAGGTGATTCGTTTTTTTGTTTTGCTTGTCGGCTTAGGGACTGGTGATACCTTACACATGTCTCAGCAAGAAAAGTCGCCACTCTGGATTTAGTCCCTGAAAAAAACGTCCAGAGTTTGAATTCACGGTTCGAGATTCTCTGTGCCTGTGCCTTATTATACACAGTTAAAAGACACATTGCCCGAGCTAGATATTGAGGTTGGTGTTTTCGTTTTACAAAATGTTTAATATTAATATAAAGGATTAGTGACGAGTAGGTCATAGAATTTATTGGATTTGTATGCTTATGAGGTATTTGACCTTCTAGCAAATATCACAAGGCATATTATGCTGCGGTTGAGCTGTTCCTTTTTCTATGGGTGGAGACTATATTTCCGGGTCTTCGTATTCAAGAAAAGTTGGTCTAGAGCTGTATATTCCATGTAATATTTGCGTTCTTGGAGGGACGCCATTTAGGTGTTTGGCCTGGTTATCCAGCATTTAAATGACTGTAGCAGGCAGAGTACGCTCTTAAAAACTAATAAGTGGCAATGGACAGCTCGCGCCGTTGGTTTGTTTTATATAACAACTTTTGTTGGATATAAAATTCACCTTGGTGTATGTGGGAATAGAATTATCTTTCTTAGGTCCAGTTATGTCCAGTTTTTTGAAACTAAATTAGGTGTATCTGTTGTTTATATAAATTTTGGAAAATTGCTGTTAAATGGTTAATAGAACATTAGTCAGGTTTATGATAAATAGTTAACTTGAATCTATTAGGTTGCTCTATGGATTAATCTTTAATAGCATTAAAGCTAAAAGCTTTGAGATTAGTCGCTTCGTGAGCTGCCTTTATAAAAATTAGCTAAACAGTGACATTGGGTTATAATTTTAAGAAGTGCTTTGGTAAGTATTACAATTTAAAATAGCATAAAAGTGCTTAAAATTAATCTAAATATCTCACTACTCCGTGATCTGACTTGGGTGTTCAACTCCCAAACATCACAGCTGTAGGTGATTCGTTTTTTTGTTTTGCTTGTCGGCTTAGGGATGGTCATTTACAAATGTCCGATAAGTCGCCAAACGTCAAGTTTAATTAACGTCAGATTTGATTTCAGTTAAACACTTGCCCGTGTATTAAAGGTTATAGACAATTCATAATAAGGGTTGGGTGTTTTACAAAATGTATATTAATTAAGGATTAGTGACTAGAATAAAAATATTATGTGTTGAGTTTCCTTTCTAGGAAGAACAATTTCGGGCTCGTTAGAATTGTCTAGGGGTATATTCCGGGTTTCGTTTAAGAAAATTGGTCTAGAGCTGTTTCCATGTAAATTTATTCTTGGAGGGAGATTAGGTGTTTTATCCACATTAAATGACTGGACATATCTTAGTTCGTTTAACTATTGGAAAGTTGCTGCTACAATGGTTAAATACAGACATTAGGTAGGTTTGAAAATAATTTAAGCTATGACGGCTATTACGGTCTGCTTCGGAGATGTCAATTTATAGCAATTAAGCTAAACAGTTTTAATAGTAGTCGCTTCGTGACGCCTGCCCGTTGTAAAAACTGACCTTTGAAGACAGTGACAATTGGGTTATATTATGTAGAATTGCTTTGAAGAAAGATACAGCAATTATAAAATAGCTATAAATAGGGCTGCTTAGATAATTAATCTAAACATTCTCACTACTGCCGTGATCTGACTTGGGTGTTCAACTCCCAAACATCACAGCTGTAGGTGATTCGTTTTTTTGTTTTGCTTGTCGGCTTAGGGACTGGTGATACCTTACACATGTCTCAGCAAGAAAAGTCGCCACTCTGGATTTAGTCGAAAAAAACGTCCAGAGTTTGAATTCACGGTTCGAGATCTGTGCCTGTGCCTTATTATACACAGTTAAAAGACACATTGCCCGAGCTAGATATTGAGGTTGGTGTTTTCGTTTTACAAAATGTTTAATATTAATATAAAGGATTAGTGACGAGTAGGTCATAGAATTTATTGGATTTGTATGCTTATGAGGTATTTGACCTTCTAGCAAATATCACAAGGCATATTATGCTGCGGTTGAGCTGTTCCTTTTTCTATGGGTGGAGACTATATTTCCGGGTCTTCGTATTCAAGAAAAGTTGGTCTAGAGCTGTATATTCCATGTAATATTT
>JAODUP010002349.1:0-12517 GCA_025642065.1 Paralvinella palmiformis
CTTTCGGCAAAATGGTCTAAATGGGATTTGTAAATATGCAATCTACTTATATGGTGGATGCTCGCAGTGTCAGTAATTTATTGACATCCCAGAGGGTGTTAATCTAATTAAAAATCTAAGTTTAGACAAATAGCACATTCGGAATACAAATATACCACCCATTTGATATTATATAGAATATGCTGTTTAAAAACATTAATACTGATTCAGATCAATCAACACTTCTTGCGTTGGTGATTTGCTTAATCCCACTTTCCTTTTCTGATTTAAATGTGATGCTTTAATGAAAATATGCCAGTACATCAAATCACTAATAGCTAAAATAGGTGTCATAGTTAGTACGTCTCTGTTAATTTAAATTGATCATACAAACTATACTCTCCCATAGAAGAAACAATAATCCCTTCAATGAAGATATGGGAAAGGGAAAGGTTCGTGTTAAATACATTCCATTTGGTATCTGACAAACGTTCATAAGAAATGATCAATATTTCAGTTTCGTTAAGAAAATTCTGCATATAGAACAATACTAAACCCTATAGAATTACGTCCGTTAGAATAACATATCTCACAGTTTTGATGGAGAAAATGAAAGAGGGCCTCAATCTAAAGAAATTCTGGCATAAAAGTCATTTATCTCATTATGTTGTTTAGAAGTATAGCTATTTATAAATGTCAGAATTTATTAATAAATTCGGAGGCATTCAAAGATCAAGAAATCCGTCAGATATTTGGTTGTTTGGTTTTGCCAAAGTAAATAAGTAAATGGACACCAAGCTAAAGGTCAATGGAATGCTACTTAATCTCGCTTTACTTCACAGAAAAGATGTGAACATAACTTTAATGCATCGTTTTCAGAATACTTATACCATGGCGCAATATCCGATTGTTTAAACGCATATATCAATTTACAATCCAGGTAGTGGTATTGGATTGTTATTCACTGTTTTGTGACCACAAAATATAACGGCAGTAACAACTTATACTAATAGCTATTAAGTTATAAATATATGCTTTAATGACCAATAAACTATAGACAGGAATCATATGTAATTATGACGCATCAAAAATACAGAGTTTTCCCATTTGGCTATTTCCGAATTATTTAGATCTAGTATTGTGCGCATAATAAAGATAAATGAACTGAAGCATTATTACCGGATCTAGCATTAAGTACAATGCACAAAATTAAAAAGCTACTGACTGAAATACTGACCGACTGGCCCATAGTCTAACTCAGTGATTAACTGATTGGCTAGCAGGTTGGTTGTATGATTTACTGGCTTACTGTCTGGCAAGTTAAAAGCTGATTGGGTTGCTGTCATACAAGCAGTATGGATGTCAGGCAACCTATTTGATTGTATGGCTGTCTTTGTGTATGGCTGGCAAATTGGCTCGTTGACTGCTTAACTCGCTAGCTTACTGGCCCACTATCATCCTTGTTCACTCACTTAATCACTCATTCACCCACCCACCCATCACTGCTCAAATGGTTGTGAAACAATCTTAATTTGTTAACCGTCATCAACTGGGTTATGGATTAACTTACGTTGAGGTGGTACGTGAGGAAAATTATTTAAACGAGGGAATAATATGTACTCTTCAAGCATTTTAACAAGCCAATTGATTTGTACAATAATACGTTAGTTATTGGAGTATCATTGCTGAAAATATGTGACCAAACAAACAAGCATTTAAGGTGAATTATATAAATGTGTAAAATTCTCACATTTGTGCTGTTTTCAGCATGTCAAGACCGGCTGAAGTACAAGGTGTGCTAAAATATACTATATGTTTTAGAGAGCGGTAATTAAAATCTTGGATACTTTTTCAAACCCATATATCAACCTGAATCGATATATCTTGTTCTGTGTCACTTTCCGTACAAGGTGGTTTGCTAAAATAAGAGATTTGCCAATGCTTATCGTAAATCCATATCATACCTCCGTATTCTAAGCATCAGTCTTTATAGCCTGGGTGTCATTTCACTCAAAATCTTGTTGATTATTCCCAACATTGGTTTGCAATCCGTCTCTGCAGCTATCGTACCTCCATAAATATATTACAGAAAGGTTATGCATGCGCATATTATACCAAGGCATTCCTTCTCTATTTGTGTATATCTGCACTCAGCATATGTCATAGAGCGTGCTGCGTAGGTAACATATGGCTATGTTGAATTATGTAATTGCATTATCACTACACCTAAAACATCCTTTGACGGGTCAGGTGATATTTTTGTTTGCTTCTGTCAATCAAAATAAGCTAGTACTGGGTTATTTGTCAGAACTGTTTTAATCTCGTTCAATTCTTTTTCGCGTTAAGTAGACCATCCGTATGTTGTATCTTCTTTGAAGCAGGGAACGCAAATGCTTACTATTGACTGACTTGTGTGGCATGAATCTAGCCAGGTAGTTTATCACAACAAGGACTCGCTTGATATCTTCTTTAGTTTCTGGACGCTTCATCTCACGAATAGCATGAACCTGCGTATTTCACACTTGCTGTTATTTAGCTTTAAAATAAGTTGCCTTGATTCTTTCTAGAACAATTTGTAGTATCCTGTCATGTTCTTGTTTTGTACATCCCCAAATCAGTATGTCATCACTAAAAACCCGAACTCCATCTAGACCTTCCATGATTCTGTTAATTGTCTTGTGGAAGCTATATCTCACAAAGGGTGTTGCCATTGCCCCGTGAAGCGTCTAGCTTAAAGAAGAACTGTGATCGTTCCATATCAGCCACAATCTCTTATTTGTGTGGCAAGTAGTAATTTTCCCACTTGATGGGCGGATTTAAATAGTTTGGGTCCAAACACAGCCTGAGGCTCTCATTGGGCATTTCCACTATGACGAGTGCATTAACCCAATCAGTTCTCGGGGTTTTTTCTCTAGGGGAAAATGGCACGCGTCGTGCTGTATGTACTGATGGACAGCATTTTCTTTCAGCTGTATGTGGCGTTTGATGTCAGACATCCAATTCAGTCGTATACATGGTTTGGTATCTGTGAACCTTTAGCCACTACACGTGCCTGTACATGCTGGCTTTACCTGGCCAATCCCATTAGTTCTAATGCTCTTGATTCCAGCAATGATGTTTTGTCATCACCGGTAACAACAACAAATGCAATGTTATATGTGATATTATTATAGTTTACTCTTGCACCTCATGTTCCGACTGTAGGTAGGATGTCGTTATTCTACGAAGTTAAGTTTGTTTCTCTTTTCTTTAACTTTGGTCTTTGTTTCGGGGAATTATAGTCTTTCAAAAAGAATAGATTTTCTTGTGCGCCTGTGTCAATCTTCAGAGGTAGTATTTTTCCTTTTTTTCTGATAATAGTGCAAACCATACATAGCCTGTTTCAGTGTCATCTGAATGAAGAAATATCTCCTCTTCACCCTCACTGTGTACATCACGTTACTCAGTACAGCTGATGGCGTCATCCGTCATTGCGTGTTTCTGGGGTTTCGCGACTTGGCTGGCTTGGCAAATGGATGCTGCTTTGTCCAGGTCTAAATCATCATTAGAAAGGTTTTATACTTTCACTTTGTGATTTAATGTTCCTAGAAAAATGTAATCTATTAAAGATTCTTTAAGTATCCCGTAATCTCATGTTTTAGTTTTAGGCTTAACGTCGGTAACATAGTGTTCCATTGGTTCACCTTCGTGCTGTAGATGTTTACGAAACACACATCGTTCGATTGTCCGTTTGTATGGCTTGCTATCTACATTAATCGCTTAAATACAGAGATTAACTTGTTTGAATCATATCCAATTAGCACTTATATTTCTTTGGAATATCATTTTTTTTGTGGCTTCATGTGTTCCATTTTCAATTAGACCATTGCCGACTTAATTGATCCGGTAATTCAATCAGTTAATCAATGAATTCAATAGACTTCTGGTACCATATAATGTTGGATGTACCGTTGTCTATTTATCACTCACTCAGTCACCCTCTCACTCACTAACTTGCTCATTCACTAACAAGCCCCCACTCACTCAATCACACTCACATAAACTGACTGACTCACCGAATGATTCACTGATTCACTCACTCACTCAATTACTGACTCAATCAACCATTCACTGTTTCACTCACTCTCTGATTCAATCACTCATTCATTGGAAGACTCAATCACTGACTCATTAAGCACCGAATGACTGTTATGTTTTGTTATTCTATATTATATGGTTTATCTGATTGTAATATCTAACGTCTTTGATGGAATGCATAAAAGTACAGCTCACATAGTGATAGCTATTCGGTAATATGCTCATATTACAACACTTCTTCGAAAACTGTACTGTCTATTTATTTCAATATTTGTCTAATAACTTATAAGTGCATCAAACATTTTAATAACTGGGTGAACCGCTGTCCATCAGAAAGTCATCACAAAACTAGTGCCTGTATCTCGGCTCAAATGGTGTTCATGGGTTTAGCGTTCATCTTCATGGTTGTAATAGGTTGCCGGCATATATTATAAATGCGTCGTCTCTAGAATAATGTTAATATGCTCTAAAAACACACCTGTTCATGGTTTAGCGTTCATCTTCATGGTTGTAATAGGTTGCCGGCATATATTATAAATGCGTCGTCTCTTGAATACTGTTAATATGCTCTAAAAACACACCTGTTCATGGTTGCTTTCACAAATATATAATAAATATCACTTATATTTCTTACAGTGGCGCGCCTACATCGTCTAGCGGTAGCGTGTTGGATCACAGATCACTATTATCCATGTTCAAGTTTCAGCGTGGGCATATCTGAAGGTTGTTTCATCTTTGACTTCATTTCATTACTTTGGAGGTCGCTCGGCCCATTTAGCCTACTATATGCACAAAAGTAGCCGTAAAACATCAACCATCATCGTTTCACAGTGTCTATTATACATATTATTCGGGTTGTCAGTATACAAGCGTTTGTATGACTTCTGGTATAATGGCACTTTATTCAATATACAGTGTTATTGAATATGCATTATTATTATTATTATTATTATCAGTCACAGAAAACAATTTATGTTTTGTTTGTTTCTATTTTGGCATTTTCAGCATATTCGCTCTATTGAGATAACTATATCCTGTGTGTAATCAAGTGTTCTAAAATGACGTACAGCTGGACGAATTGTCATCATGAGTATATATCAACAAATCAGATAAATGATTTGTGCCATCTCAGAAATTGGCATATTCCAATTGATATTATATATCCTATTTATTTGGGGTTTTCCGAATAGGTGTTCTTCAACTAATTTGATAAATTTGCTGGATTTTTGGAATATAAAAAAGAATAACCAAAATCATTAATTGACAATAATCAATAAAGTATTTCATAATCGCAAAACGATGTATAATTATCAATGTGAGTGATTCAATATGAGGAATTATTTTCCACTAATATGTTAGTTACATAAAATCTTTCTTTAAAAACTAAAATTGTGGGTTTTATTTTGGGTTTCTAACACTGTATTTGGCATAATACTATTTTAATCTTATTCTAGGGAATTGGATATAAACGAATTAAACAAATATATTTCAAAAATAATTATGCATTTAAATAATTTAGTTTTCCGAATTGATCTTCTTGAACTATCCTTAATGGCTTACATTTCCGAAACACCCAGAATAATCCGAGGGAATGAAAGTATATTACACACTAATAGGGAACAAAGATAGATTATTACCCGTCTAAATAATCCAATTTGATTAATTGTAGTTTGGTAATTTGTTTGTTACTTTTAAATTCAGGATTACCCAAGATATAATATTATCAGTGTAAATATTCCAATATGATTAAGTAAAGTTCGGTAATTTGTTTGTTACTAACAATATTTTCAATTTTATGTTATTTTTGCTAAGAAATTTAAAGGAATTTGGAACGACAATGAAGAACATACTTGATTCAACAGAATGATATGCCTTTATATATAATTGACTATGCTAATTTTCTGTTCCAAAGGGCCCTAAAACGACTATAATAACCATTGTAATAGATCTATTATACAACTTACACAAGTCATGAATATAAACGGTTGTTTGGTGAAGAATAACTCACTCTTAGAAACACACTCTACGGGGGGTCGAGTCTGGCAGATGTGTCCCATGTTAAAGAAACCGAACAACCCCAACTTGAATTATAACTCCAATCATGCCGCACACAAAACACTTATTCTGAACATGAGCTGTTTTAATACACACACACAGACAGACAGCACACACATACACACACACACACACACACACACAAAAATATATATATATATATATATATATATATATATATATATATATATATATATATATATATACAGACATTCATACACAACCACAAACACATAAACACACACGCACACGCACACACACACACACACACAGGCACACTTTCAGATACACATGAATGCAGAAAATGATAGTTCTAATAAAATAAGCACTCAAATAAAAAGCTGATCTACAAACTATATATTCTAACCAATATTACCTTTTTACAGGTACGCAGTTTAGTAGTTTTTTCCCCTTGAAATCCAGGAATTAAAAAATTGGCTGACTTCTTAAAATATTATAAACACTCATCAAACCGGAATAGAAACAGTGTTTCGCATATTAGGCAACGACATTGAACTCAACTCGCTTGGTCGGTTTGCCATGTTGTTTAGGATCATTCAATTTCTATAATAGCAGATATTGGTTATATTTTTGAAAACGTGAACATAAACCTTTAATTGTGCCGATGCTGTGAATCTTTAACTTACAGGTGTATCAACCTAATGAACTGTATAAAAACTAGTTCTTTGTTCTGTAAGCCAGTACATATTGCACTAAACTTATACAATTATTTACGATTCTTAAATCGCCAAACCTAGGGGTTATGTCAGACTGCTCCATCATCCGCTAGGACAAGATAATACGCTATCATTCCTGGAAAATATATTCTTAAATCTTAGCCAAATGGGACACTAAGCCATCCTACCTGACCACATTAAGGATGTCTGTAAAATGACACGAGAATTATCAGACAATGTGTTATTGCCGCTAACCAACAAACAACTTACATTATATTCACAATTGTTTCTTTCAATATTTATTTCGTCGTCGAAAATGTCAAAAGCGACGCAAAACGACAAAATAAAAACAAATTAAAATAATTCGTCTTCCCGGTTAGATCGAGTGGAAAGCGGAAAATAGTTGAAATATGGTTAGCCATTGTAAGAAAGAAATGCTAAATATGCACACCAAGATATTATTGGAAATTAGTTTTGTTTACATTACATAATGCTACGAAACCATATTTCATCCAGTAAAATACCTTTGGTTCTATTCACCGATGACATTAATCTTAAGGAGTAACTCGGTGTAGATGATCGTGCTATGGACAGGTTTACATATATATATATCAGAGAGTGAGCACACATTATGGTGTTTTGTTTTTAAAATAATCAAATGTAACTGATTAAACATCTGATATGTTTTCAATCGAAAGACATTCCTTTTATTGTTGCCTATTATTAATCGATTAATGGGAAATACAAAAATGGCCTATATATTTAATTTGCAACATTAAATATTTAGATTATATAATTTTATATTACTATGGTCAATAAAGAAGGGAATGCATCGTAGCTGCTTATAATTACAGAAGACTAAGACCAAATAAAGACTTCGGGATATCATTCAACCTCTTTGACTCCAAGAGAACATTGACGGTCTATGCAGAGGAACCTTTCTAAATAAATATTACAAAATTTGTAACATTAAAATTAGAAACCATCATACAATTGAACTTTGTGTGTCTAAAGTGTATAATGCGTACGATATTTACATGCATCCATTTACTATCATACTGTTGGTTGCGTAGACTATCTCGTTATATAGAATGTTAACCGTAACATTGCAGTTTGATACAATTCAGAAAAAATAAAACATCTGGTTTAAGATTGTAATGTATGGAACTAAATTTCTAAAATGTACGTGTCAACAGTTATAGGTGTTCGACTTGTTAGTCTATATATAGTCAATATTGACCGGAAGGCTGATACAATTTAGACTATTTCTAATAATAATCAAATAAACATCATGACAACTGAGCTCGGTTGCAGTGGAATGTATAAATTATATTTCAAAATAATAAAAAAAAAAATTAAATAAAACAATTCATGATTTCTTGGTAAGGACATAATCTTTAATATTTGTGCATTTCAGTTATATTTCCAAATGTAAGTGCCATAACACATGGAAAAGATTTGAATTATTAATACCAAAGGCATAATGATCTCCCTAAGAAACCTGAGTCTAAATAGATGACAATTGATTTCAACACAACACCTCGTGGAAATATATCGCATAATTCAATCAGTTCACTGTGCTTCTTATGTTCAGTGCAGGTACAAAGAACAATTTCTTTGGGCTGTAACCAGCTCATGTATGCTTACTCCAGTTATCTAGGGTAACTTATTCTGGTCCTGATATTTTTAAAATATTAATAATTAAACGCAGACCACAGCAATTCTAAAGCTCCCATCATACTCAGAAATGTATTCAATGTTCATTGCACCTCGCAAAAGTATGTTAGAAAAATATCACCGCTATCCACTTAGATGTTTGTAATTATTTACAAGATGAGCATAGAGCATAATATACCTCAGAGGAATAAAGTTTATTAACATCTTATGAGTGCTGTAAAACATTCCCAGATGGCATTCCGCTGCAGTAAGTTATTTTAGTAAATTATGACTTATATGCATTATGTACGGGTGCTTGTTGTCTTCATATTTTTTCCACCATAACAAAATGTCAAACGAATGGTTGATTTAAGCTTATAGCTGCTATAACATTTTTGATATATGTTATATAAACTATATCTTCTTACACTGTAAGCCAATTCTGAATGGAAACTAATGCAAAGAATAGCTAAATATTTCAACACTGGAGTGATGTGTTCCCTCTTCCGAGTGCGGGTAATTAGACGAGCCTCATTGTTTTGTACTCCTTATAGACGAGCTGTTAACAATTTGGGGATACCATATAGAAGGGCATTGCCCTAATCAAGGCGGGATGTAACCAAGGAGTTGACTAGCTTTTTGCAGGCATATGTTGTTATGAACTGGCGGATGCAGCCAATGTTGCGTATCTGGTAACAACAGGCCCTGGAAACAGCATTGACCTGTTTGTCCATGGTAAGTGAGCTATCCAGGTACACCCCTAGGTTCCTCACAAAATACACAGCATTAACAACACTATCACCTACTGTTAGATGGAAATCCTGAGTTTTCTTAGCTTGGTGCTTTGATAAGAAAACAATCAGTTTGTGCAAAAGTTCGTATAACATAGCAACACAATTATCCTTCCCAGCTCAACGGTTTGGATCCATGAAATAAACATCACCCCGGATGATAACTACCGGAAAAATGTCAATCATCGCTTTAAAAGACCCCAATAACATAACCCCTACATACATTGGGTCATGAAATGTTTCATGATGCATTTCAACGAAGTCACCCACACAAACACGCATGAACGCACACGCACTCATTCGCTCACATGCATACAATACACATACACGCACACGCACGCACGCACAACTACACATATATATTCAGGCAGGCGCCTACCTGATCTAGCGGTCGCGTGTTGGACCACAGATCACTATTTCCCGTGATCGAATCTCGGCATAGTTCAATCTGAAGGTTGTTTCATGTTTGACTTCGCTTCAAACCTTTGGAGATTTCTGGCCCATTTAGCCTACCATGAACACAAACACACACATGCTTACACAAGCGCACGTGTTCGCCCGCAAAAAACATACATACACACTTACATTCGTATATAGGCCAGTCACACAAACATACACATGCTAATAATAATAAAAATAATAATAACAATAATAATACAAATAATACAAATAATAATAATTATATGCATACATACATACATACATACATACGTACATACTTATATATATATATATATATATATATATATATATATAGTTGCTTATGGCCGTTTATTTTTAGTATATGATTACCTTACATTACTACGTACAAATGTATTGTTTAATGATCAGAACACGAAACTGGCTTAATTTTCATATTAAAGATATAACGTTTAGCGTTCGACCTGACTTCAAGTCAAAACATAGTTATGGTGATTATTGGATGGTAATCGACTAAACGTTACTGAATTTACTGTTAAATTTATTAAGGTATTTTACCAGCTAATACTTTATAAACTAATTTCTTTGAAATTATTCCTTGTTTTTGTCCCACATCGACAGGTATTGTGAAAACCACGGTAAAACTAGGTAAAACAATTACAAGCTTCAAAGGAGCTCTATTTATTTGATCAATTGTCTAAGGTAATCATGCATTCTGCATGCATAGTAGGTTATTTAATTTCCATCACGCGGCAATTATGTTTATTATGTATTGAAATTAATCTAAAGAAAAATATCCATGTTTCTTAATTGAAGGTTCCTTTTTAATACTATTTTGTTTAGAAAAATGACCCCTGTTCCACTATAAAACTATTAATAAAACCATCTTTAAGAATGGAGGGAATCTTATTACAAAACAGGTTTTGTTGAAGTGTGTTCCTCTCTGTTTCGAGAATTGAGTAACTTAGATGTTTGGCGTATTTATTATTCATACACATTTCACCAAAATGGAGGGAGCTTCCCTAACGTATTCTTTGAAGTATATATAAAATATACTATGTTGATTGGGTTAATTAAATATCAAAATCGGAACATGACATGTAACTGCATACAATCCGTCTGGCTGATACAAATTATTGGTCTCGTTTCGCGCTCACCTTTGACATCAATCCATTGTGTTGGGATACATATTTGCTCCTTTGTGCACCTTGAATGATTCTTGCTTGAACGGGCTAGACCCCATTATATATATAATGTAATAGATGTAGTGATATAATTTATTCAGTAGTGTTAATACATGATGCATACTAATATGTGCCATTCACTTTTCTTATCCCTTGTGACCTAATATCTATGTTAACATAATCAGACCAGACATTCATGAAACTAAATATATATATATATATATATATATATATATATATATATATATATATATATATATATATATATATATATATATATATATATATATATTCACGTATAAGATTTAAGTAAATTTAAAAAAAACAAGCAAGCCTAAATAACTCTGATTAATGGTATTCCGCAATTGGACAATTTGTTCTTAAAGTATATCGGCCATTTATAAAACACAAATGCCGTACTGTATAACCATATAACTAATATATTTGTTCCTGCTATGAGTACTGCGACGGATGGGGAGCCTCTGTGGCATAATGGTAGCGTGTTGGATCACATATCACTACCAACCATGTCCAAATCTCAACGTGGACATATTTGAAGGGTGTTTAATCTTTGACTTCGCTTCAGTACATTTTGAGGACGCTCGACCCATTTAGCCTACACGCTGCACAAAGGTGGCCCTAATCCACCAATCATTCATCAATCATCGTCGGTTGGGCTCAATGTTTTATGTTTTCGTAAAATATGCAATGACAGAATCTAAAGAATTACCGAGTTTTTCAGCCATAATTGCTCGACTGAACAGAGACCTTGAGTTTCGTCGGTACTTTGATACCACCAGTATGACACGTTTATTAATGATGATGAACGTAATCTCATATTTAAATCAAGTCAATCGAGCTACCACTACCATCATGAAGTTAGGATATTGATAACTCCGTGAGATATTCTCCTTGAGGATAAGTACACTATTGTCTGTTGATACCAACATAGATATGGTAAGAATGTTGATTATGTTCAATCCTGAAACCCTGCGTTTGTGCATTGCTCATTGTTATTCTTGCAGTTAATAATTTAACCAATCGAGTTATACTTTGACTCAGCTGAGCCGTTGATAAGCTTCCATCTAATCTTAACACCCGCATAAAACTGTATGGAATTATATGTGACATATATATAATCTTCCAACTGTCTGTTTCATAGATAGTGACTGAAGGCCTTTTACTTATTTTCTAAAATTCTATCTATTGAATTAAATGCTGCCATATTTATATTTTAATTTTGCACGTTCATCTGCATGACAAAGTTGTAACCGATCAGCAATAATTAATTTAATATGAATCTCCTTACTCAACAAATTTATAAAATGTCCCGGCCTTTAGGAAAAGAACCCTTTAAAGCATGTGTTATTGGCCTGCCTTGAAGTTCTTGAATAAATGTTGGGAGAACAAATATTTAGTTAAGGTTTTCAAGTAAATATACTCTAAATTAAATTTATAAATCATCTGTATCAATTTATTAGTTACAGCTACTCGGTATTATGGAGTTCAATTAATGGATATACTTGTATATCGTTTCTAATAAAGACTTCTAATTATACATTTTACTACGAATGCTGGCATCGTACCGTGTAATAACACGGACTTTAATAAAGGAGAACATTTTCTTCATTTTTTTATTAAACTATTACATATTGAGTACCATAGCTATATCTCGCTT
>JAODUP010002347.1:0-16039 GCA_025642065.1 Paralvinella palmiformis
TGATCGGTGGACGTCGTTTGGAAAAGGGTCGGAAAACTGTAGTCCGAAGGAATAGAAGATGCTAAAGACAGTGGTGTATCTTGGATATCAGTTGGTACAAACTGGAGGGAAGTAGCTGAAATGGAACAATCTGATACAGAGTGAGATTCCTGACCGGAATCAAAGTTTGTGTTATGTCGATTTCGTTTATCCGCCGATTGTTTGCGTGTCTTTAACCAACTGTTGCTTCCTTTCTTGAAGCGATAACGACGACGACGAAAGTTACCTTTGGAAAACATATCTTGAAATTGGGGATCGATGGCCCAGAGACATGCCTTCTGACCAGTTCGGGGAGACAGCTTCACAAAGCAGTCATTTACGGTGAGGTCATGGCGGATGGTACCATGCCATTTCTTGTTCGAGCGGTAATATGGAAAGTTACATTCGATATAGTGAATTATCTCTGGCATTGTGGCTTTCTTCTCGACAACACTTTCGATTGCCATACATATGAGAGCAGCATAACTGTATGGCGGCTTTACCTCTATATGGTTCTTCCTCGGCTGACTGAAAGCTGAAGTATAATTCATTGAATGACTTGTAGCTACGTTATATAGGTCGAAGCTTGGGTCTGATATATAGCTGGTTGTTCTGTCGACAGTTTCTGGAAATGTCTGGTTTCTCTGAACCGATTGTTGATCGATT
Organism: Paralvinella palmiformis; assembly: GCA_025642065.1. Classification (NCBI taxonomy): domain Eukaryota; kingdom Metazoa; phylum Annelida; class Polychaeta; order Terebellida; family Alvinellidae; genus Paralvinella; species Paralvinella palmiformis. The sequence goes on from JAODUP010002347.1 coordinate 685, forward strand.
GATATATTGTTGATGTTCTGTTGGTAGTATTGTTCGTTATATCTTGGAAAATAGTTAAAGTTTTCCCGATACGTATTAATATTTAGCTGAGATACATTCTGGTCGTTATACATCATGCAGCTTTGAAGAGCAGGGTACATCATCTTATATTTGTTATAGGAAACTTGGTATCTATATGTGTCTTTGTGTGTACGTCTTTGCATAAGAGAAAACAATTATTGATGGTTTGATTTTTTCCTACTCTTATTTATATGCTAGTTACTTTGACAGGAAAGAGATTATCAATTAATGAGATTTCCTCAGATGATCGAGTAGGTAATGCCAATTAGACGGGACACGTTCGTCGTAATACATGACGTGTAATTGTAATCGTTTTCTCAATTGAAACATTAATGCTCATATTCACTCTTTGACTCCCCAATCATGTATAATTCACTTAGGTTCAATATTTTCTGATTATCCACTTCTGTATAATTTACGGTCAGAATGTTAATATTTAGTATTAGTGTCACTTCACATTTTGTAATTTTATCTGTTGTGTCTTTTCCTATCTTCTTACTATGGTTTCTAGAAAAAGTTCATTCATGTACGAATTTTAGGACATTTTATTTTATAAATTATCATTTAACATTAGATAAGCAAAAATTTGAAATAAAGATATAAAAGTTTCCGGAACATAATTTTTGCAATAAAATACCATTTAAAAATTAAATTAGTTTTACTGATTCGTCACTAATATCTATTTATAGCTTCTAGTAGAACATCAGCATTTATTAAAATATGGTATGCATGCAGAAAATTCAAAATTATTTTTCCTTTGTAAAAATACTACTGAAATTGCCCATAAATCAGCGGATATATATAAATTAACAAACAATAGATAAACCCAGGCTCAAGTAAGGTGTCTGTATTATAGCCAGTCTAATATTTAAACTTCTTTTTCATTCTTGAAGTATTTTTTAGTTTGAATAGTTTGGTTGCTGTAATTTTCTTTTCTAGCTTAAAATAAACACAAAATTACATACATTCATACAAACATACATACTAATATAAAAATAAATAAACAAGCATACATATAAGCATAGGCACATCAATACAAACATACAGACTTATACAGACGCACAAACATACACATATACGCACGGAAAACAGTCACTGGAACACAAACTCTCGAACACCGACAAATATAAACATACTCGAACACAGACAACAATAAACAGATCGGCAATCAAGTCGGCGGTTATATTTTCAGGCAACACAGACATAGATATATTGAGACACATCAAAAAGAGTTTGAACATGTTATAAATCTATTTACTTCTTGATTATAGGAATAAACCTGTTTTAAGATTATCGGGCAACATCGACTTAGATAATTCAACGTAATAGATCGTTCGCCTTGAGTGGAAGTAAATAACAAGAAATAATTAGAAAAAATCTCACGCTAATTGCTTCTCTTGTTAAAGAAGAAATGGAACTGAACACAAGAATCATCAGCTCATGCCTGTTTATTGCAATTTAATTATCAATTGCAATGTTCTCTACTATACTTATCTTTAACATGTGGTTTAAAATTAATATCAGCGAATTTAAAATCTCTCAATCGTGCTAAATAAATAATCTTCTAAATTTGGATAATGTTCTTTCAACTTGAATATCTATAAATTAATACTTTGGTTAGATGTTCAATACACGTTATAACTCCAATGAGTGGAAGCAATCACGTTATAGAATATATAGTTGTCAATGATAATTTATAAACAGCGTAGCAGTCTTCATGCAGATAATTTACTCTCTTTAAAATATCAAGCTTCATTACATTTTATTATTTTCTTCAGAAATATGAACCCTGAAGGAAAGCATAAATCTACAATAAAAATGTATTGATCTATGATAAATAGCTAGGAATGTTACTCAAAACTGTCGGGTACGGCTTTTCAGATCACTGAAATTGTCAGATATATGAAAAACTAAAAGTGTAAATAGAATAAAAAAAATTTTTGGGCCCTTTTTGGTTAATATGACCCATTTAAAAGTATATTATTTTGCTTATTTCGGAGGAATTCTGCTGACTTGCGAAATGTGTAAATGTTTGCCAATTTATTAGATACGGACGTTTGAGTGCGTGAATGGTGTGGAATAAAGATCTATTTTTCATGTCCAGGTCTTAAGTAGAACTCTCCAATTTCCGTAATGTTTTCACTAGTTGGAAAGGTTAATTTTATTATCCAAATGGCCATTAATAATAAAATTTAAATGAAAATCATATATTCTTTTAATATTGAAGAATAATTCAATCAATCGCTCGCTTACTCTTAGCCCCCCGATGCAGGTGATTGAAGTGAGAGATATAATTGTTCTTGTTTTCTGAACTCTTTTCTACCTGTCAATCTAGAAATAAATGTATTTATATCTGATTGTGATCGGCCGATATGTCACTTAGGAGGTTCGTTTATCATAGACATTATTCACTCTACTAGATATACATTTGGGGTGACCTGATCTTTGTTAATAGCACAGAAAACGTATAGGTAATATATATGTAAAACATTCCTTATCTATTCTGAAAAGTCGTGATGTTTTAACCCATAATTTGACACATTCGTTTGTTTAAAAGATGACCAGAGCATCAACCGCTCTTAGCGGCGACTATTTATTTGTTTTATTATTTAGTCACATATGATTCCTAGTTGGGTCTTTAGAAGCTATTTGCCTAAGATTTCACACTCATTCAATATTATATTATTAAAATCGCATTCAATGCACTATATTATGCAATTTTATACCAGAGTAAATACGCTGTCATTATCAGTAACAAGCTGGAAAGACATCATTTGACTTCAAAGACTTAAATCTTAAAATGACGCAATTGAGCGATATCCAGGTCAAACCGACGAAAACCAGGGTGAAATTTTGTCCTTTAACATTAGAGCATATGAGAAATGACAAACATTTAACACTACATTAGCTTAATTGTTAATGTTGTATGTTTAATATAATATATTCTAAATTAAAAGCCCTTTCTTTTCTCTTCTGATTACCTTTCACTCTGTGGATATTAGACAGGATGAATCAAAGTGTTTGAAGCCAATATGCGATGAATATGATTATCATTGCAGCGTAATATAAGAACTTCATTATAATACCACATATTTGGACATATTGGCGAAATAATTATTTTCCAACTCTACATATAAGTCAATTGCATGCCTTGGAATTAGATGAGGATCGAAACATATTGTCCATGCTGGCAAAGTGCTTCTAGATTTTGACATAACGTGAGGAAACCCTGCAATTCTGCTAGGTATTCTGTAATTATATACGTATTGAGACTATCTCTTTTATGTTAATATCAATATTTATATAAAAATCATAAATAAGATATATTATTTAATTTAATCCATCTTTTTTCTGTAAAAGTTAAATGATTAATTCGGAAATGAGATGAATTATTCAAATAATATATCTTATTTATGATTTTTATATAAATATTGATATTAACATAAAAGAGATAGTCTCAATACGTATATAATTACAGAATACCTAGCAGAATTGCAGGGTTTCCTCACGTTATGTCAAAATCTAGAAGCACTTTGCCAGCATGGACAATATGTTTCGATCCTCATCTAATTCCAAGGCATGCAATTGACTTATATGTAGAGTTGGAAAAGAATTATTTCGCCAATATGTCCATATATGTGGTATTATAATGAAGTTCTTGTATTACGCTGCAATGATAATCATATTCATCGCATATTGGCTTCAAACACTTTGATTCATCCTGTCTAATATCCACAGAGTGAAAGGTAATCAGAAGAGACAAGAAAGGGCTTTTAATTTAGAATATATTATATTAAACATACAACATTAACAATTAAGCTGATGTAGTGTTAAATGTTTGTCATTTCTCATATGCTCTAATGTTAAAGGACAAAATTTCACCCTGGTTTTCGTCGGTTTGACCTGGATATCGCTCAATTGCGTCATTTTAAGATTTAAGTCTTTGAAGTCAAATGATGTCTTTCCAGCTTGTTACTGATAATGACAGCGTATTTACTCTGGTATAAAATTGCATAATATAGTGCATTGAATGCGATTTTAATAATATAATATTGACATGAGTGTGAAATCTTAGGCAAATAGCTTCTAAAGACCCAACTAGGAATCATATGTGACTAAATAATAAAACAAATAAATAGTCGCCGCTAAGAGCGGTTGATGCTCTGGTCATCTTTTAAACAAACGAATGTGTCAAATTATGGGTTAAAACATCACGACTTTTCAGAATAGATAAGGAATGTTTTACATATATATTACCTATACGTTTTCTGTGCTATTAACAAAGATCAGGTCACCCAACTGTATATCTAGTAGAGTGAATAATGTCTATGATAAACGAACCTCCTAAGTGACATATCGGCCGATCACAATCAGATATAAATACATTTATTTCTAGATTGACAGGTAGAAAAGAGTTCAGAAAACAAGAACAATTATATCTCTCACTTCAATCACCTGCATCGGTGGGGCTAAGAGTAAGCGAGCGATTGATTGAATTATTCTTGAATATTAAAAGAATATATGATTTTCATTTAAATTTTATTATTAATGGCCATTTGGATAATAAAATTAACCTTTCCAACTAGTGAAAACATTACGGAAATTGGAGAGTTCTACTTAAGACCTGGACATGAAAAATAGATCTTTATTCCACACCATTCACGGCACTCAAACGTCCGTATCTAATAAATTGGCAAACATTTACACATTTCGCAAGTCAGCAGAATTCCTCCGAAATAAGCAAAATAATATACTTTTAAATGGGTCATATTAACCAAAGGCCAAAATTTCTTTTATTCTATTTACACTTTTAGTTTTTCATATATCTGACAATTTCAGTGATCTGAAAAGCCGTACCCGACAGTTTTGAGTAACATTCCTAGCTATTTATCATAGATCAATACATTTTTATTGTAGATTTATGCATGTCCTTCAGGGTTCATATTTCTGAAGAAAATAATAAAATGTAATGAAGCTTGATATTTTAAAGAGAGTAAATTATCTGCATGAAGACTGCTACGCTGTTTATAAATTATCATTGACAACTATATATTCTATAACGTGATTGCTTCCACTCATTGGAGTTATAACGTGTATTGAACATCTAACCAAAGTATTAATTTATAGATATTCAAGTTGAAAGAACATTATCCAAATTTAGAAGATTATTTATTTAGCACGATTGAGAGATTTTAAATTCGCTGATATTAATTTTCAACCACATGTTAAAGATAAGTATAGTAGAGAACATTGCAATTGGTAATTAAATTGCAATAAACAGGCATGAGCTGATGATTCTTGTGTTCAGATTCCATTTCTTCTTTAACAAGAGAAGCAATTAGCGTGAGATTTTTTCTAATTATTTCTTGCTATTTACTTCCACTCAAGGCGAACGATCTATTACGTTGAATTATCTAAGTCGATGTTGCTCGATAATCTTAAAACAGGTTTATTCCTATAATCAAGAAGTAAATAGATTTATAACATGTTCAAACTCTTTTTGATGTGTCTCAATATATCTATGTCTGTGTTGCCTGAAAATATAACCGCCGACTTGATTGCCGATCTGTTTATTGTTGTCTGTGTTCGAGTATGTGTATATTTGTCGGTGTTCGAGAGTTTGTGTTCCAGTGACTGTTTTCCGTGCGTATATGTGTATGTTTGTGCGTCTGTATAAGTCTGTATGTTTGTATTTATGTGCCTATGTTTATATGTATGCTTGTTTATTTATTTTTATATTAGTATGTATGTTTGTATGAATGTATGTAATTTTGTGTTTATTTTAAGCTAGAAAAGAAAATTACAGCAACCAAACTATTCAAACAAAAAATACTTCCAGAATGAAAAAGAAGTTTAAATATTAGACTGGCTATAATACAGACACCTTACTTGAGCCTGGGTTTATCTATTGTTTGTTAATTTATATATATCCGCTGATTTATGGGCAATTTCAGTAGTATTTTTACAAAGGAAAAATAATTTTGAATTTTCTGCATGCATACCATATTTTAATAAATGCTGATGTTCTACTAGAAGCTATAAATAGATATTAGTGACGAATCAGTAAAACTAATTTAATTTTTAAATGGTATTTTATTGCAAAAATTATGTTCCGGAAACTTTTATATCTTTATTTCAAATTTTTGCTTATCTAATGTTAAATGATAATTTATAAAATAAAATGTCCTAAAATTCGTACATGAATGAACTTTCTCTAGAAACCATAGTAAGAAGATAGGAAAAGACAACAGATAAAATTACAAAATGTGAAGTGACACTAATACTAAATATTAACATTCTGACCGTAAATTATACAGAAGTGGATAATCAGAAAATATTGAACCTAAGTGAATTATACATGATTGGGGAGTCAAAGAGTGAATATGAGCATTAATGTTTCAATTGAGAAAACGATTACAATTACACGTCATGTATTACGACGAACGTGTGCCCTTCTAATTGGCATTACCTACTCGATCATCTGAGGAAATCTCATTAATTGATAATCTCTTTCCTGTCAAAGTAACTAGCATATAAATAAGAGTAGGAAAAAATCAAACCATCAATAATTGTTTTCTCTTATGCAAAGACGTACACACAAAGACACATATAGATACCAAGTTTCCTATAACAAATATAAGATGATGTACCCTGCTCTTCAAAGCTGCATGATGTATAACGACCAGAATGTATCTCAGCTAAATATTAATACGTATCGGGAAAACTTTAACTATTTTCCAAGATATAACGAACAATACTACCAACAGAACATCAACAATATATCGATCGATCAACAATCGCTTCAGAGAAACCAGACATTTCCAGAAACTGTCGACAGAACAACCAGCTATATATCAGACCCAAGCTTCGACCTATATAACGTAGCTACAAGTCATTCAATGAATTATACTTCAGCTTTCAGTCAGCCGAGGAAGAACCATATAGAGGTAAAGCCGCCATACAGTTATGCTGCTCTCATATGTATGGCAATCGAAAGTGTTGTCGAGAAGGAAGCCACAATGCCAGAGATAATTCACTATATCGAATGTAACTTTCCATATTACCGCTCGAACAAGAAATGGCATGGTACCATCCGCCATGACCTCACCGTAAATGACTGCTTTGTGAAGCTGTCTCCCCGAACTGGTCAGAAGGCATGTCTCTGGGCCATCGATCCCCAATTTCAAGATATGTTTTCCAAAGGTAACTTTCGTCGTCGTCGTTATCGCTTCAAGAAAGGAAGCAACAGTTGGTTAAAGACACGCAAACAATCGGCGGATAAACGAAATCGACATAACACAAACTTTGATTCCGGTCAGGAATCTCACTCTGTATCAGATTGTTCCATTTCAGCTACTTCCCTCCAGTTTGTACCAACTGATATCCAAGATACACCACTGTCTTTAGCATCTTCTATTCCTTCGGACTACAGTTTTCCGACCCTTTTCCAAACGACGTCCACCGATCATCTAACTGAATGTTTACAGTCCACCACGACTTTTAGGCGAGACGATTCTCCATCAGAATCTAAATCAACGGCTTACTTCGATGATTCGACACAAGATGGGAAAACAGCTTTAAACGACATATTGTCAATAATTCCAGATTTTCAAGATTGTGTTGACGAACTCTATCAGAGTTTTCAAAATGATTATTTCATGTCGACGTGATACCAGAATATATTTAACCAACGTTTAGTATTTATTATCCTAGTATTATTGTGTTGTTTTATCTAGTACTATTATGAAATAAACGTTGATTGGAAAGAAAGCATTCAAGCATCTTTAGCACTTCCTTTCTCATTTCGTGAATCTAGTTTATTAGTAATTTAATCCATCTTTTTTCTGTAAAAGTTAAATGATTAATTCGGAAATGAGATGAATTATTCAAATAATATATCTTATTTATGATTTTTATATAAATATTGATATTAACATAAAAGAGATAGTCTCAATACGTATATAATTACAGAATACCTAGCAGAATTGCAGGGTTTCCTCACGTTATGTCAAAATCTAGAAGCACTTTGCCAGCATGGACAATATGTTTCGATCCTCATCTAATTCCAAGGCATGCAATTGACTTATATGTAGAGTTGGAAAAGAATTATTTCGCCAATATGTCCATATATGTGGTATTATAATGAAGTTCTTGTATTACGCTGCAATGATAATCATATTCATCGCATATTGGCTTCAAACACTTTGATTCATCCTGTCTAATATCCACAGAGTGAAAGGTAATCAGAAGAGACACGAAAGGGCTTTTAATTTAGAATATATTATATTAAACATACAACATTAACAATTAAGCTAATGTAGTGTTAAATGTTTGTCATTTCTCATATGCTCTAATGTTAAAGGACAGAATTTCACCCTGGTTTTCGTCGGTTTGACCTGGATATCGCTCAATTGCGTCATTTTAAGATTTAAGTCTTTGAAGTCAAATGATGTCTTTCCAGCTTGTTACTGATAATGACAGCGTATTTACTCTGGTATAAAATTGCATAATATAGTGCATTGAATGCGATTTTAATAATATAATATTGACATGAGTGTGAAATCTTAGGCAAATAGCTTCTAAAGACCCAACTAGGAATCATATGTGACTAAATAATAAAACAAATAAATAGTCGCCGCTAAGAGCGGTTGATGCTCTGGTCATCTTTTAAACAAACGAATGTGTCAAATTATGGGTTAAAACATCACGACTTTTCAGAATAGATAAGGAATGTTTTACATATATATTACCTATACGTTTTCTGTGCTATTAACAAAGATCAGGTCACCCAACTGTATATCTAGTAGAGTGAATAATGTCTATGATAAACGAACCTCCTAAGTGACATATCGGCCGATCACAATCAGATATAAATACATTTATTTCTAGATTGACAGGTAGAAAAGAGTTCAGAAAACAAGAACAATTATATCTCTCACTTCAATCACCTGCATCGGCGGGGCTAAGAGTAAGCGAGCGATTGATTGAATTATTCTTCAATATTAAAAGAATATATGATTTTCATTTAAATTTTATTATTAATGGCCATTTGGATAATAAAATTAACCTTTCCAACTAGTGAAAACATTACGGAAATTGGAGAGTTCTACTTAAGACCTGGACATGAAAAATAGATCTTTATTCCACACCATTCACGGCACTCAAACGTCCGTATCTAATAAATTGGCAAACATTTACACATTTCGCAAGTCAGCAGAATTCCTCCGAAATAAGCAAAATAATATACTTTTAAATGGGTCATATTAACAAAAGGCCAAAATTTCTTTTATTCTATTTACACTTTTAGTTTTTCATATATCTGACAATTTCAGTGATCTGAAAAGCCGTACCCGACAGTTTTGAGTAACATTCCTAGCTATTTATCATAGATCAATACATTTTTATTGTAGATTTATGCATGTCCTTCAGGGTTCATATTTCTGAAGAAAATAATAAAATGTAATGAAGCTTGATATTTTAAAGAGAGTAAATTATCTGCATGAAGACTGCTACGCTGTTTATAAATTATCATTGACAACTATATATTCTATAACGTGATTGCTTCCACTCATTGGAGTTATAACGTGTATTGAACATCTAACCAAAGTATTAATTTATAGATATTCAAGTTGAAAGAACATTATCCAAATTTAGAAGATTATTTATTTAGCACGATTGAGAGATTTTAAATTCGCTGATATTAATTTTCAACCACATGTTAAAGATAAGTATAGTAGAGAACATTGCAATTGATAATTAAATTGCAATAAACAGGCATGAGCTGATGATTCTTGTGTTCAGATTCCATTTCTTCTTTAACAAGAGAAGCAATTAGCGTGAGATTGTTTCTAATTATTTCTTGCTATTTACTTCCACTCAAGGCGAACGATCTATTACGTTGAATTATCTAAGTCGATGTTGCTCGATAATCTTAAAACAGGTTTATTCCTATAATCAAGAAGTAAATAGATTTATAACATGTTCAAACTCTTTTTGAGATGTGTCTCAATATATATATGTCTGTGTTGCCTGAAAATATAACCGCCGACTTGATTGCCGATCTGTTTATTGTTGTCTGTGTTCGAGTATGTTTATATTTGTCGGTGTTCGAGAGTTTGTGTTCCAGTGACTGTTTTCCGTGCGTATATGTGTATGTTTGTGCGTCTGTATAAGTCTGTATGTTTGTATTTATGTGCATATGTTTATATGTATGCTTGTTTATTTATTTTTATATTAGTATGTATGTTTGTATGAATGTATGTAATTTTGTGTTTATTTTAAGCTAGAAAAGAAAATTACAGCAACCAAACTATTCAAACTAAAAAATACTTCCAGAATGAAAAAGAAGTTTAAATATTAGACTGGCTATAATACAGACACCTTACTTGAGCCTGGGTTTATCTATTATTTGTTAATTTATATATATCCGCTGATTTATGGGCAATTTCAGTAGTATTTTTACAAAGGAAAAATAATTTTGATTTTCTGCATGCATACCATATTTTAATAAATGCTGATGTTCTACTAGAAGCTATAAATAGATATTAGTGACGAATCAGTAAAACTAATTTAATTTTTAAATGGTATTTTATTGCAAAAATTATGTTCCGGAAACTTTTATATCTTTATTTCAAATTTTTGCTTATCTAATGTTAAATGATAATTTATAAAATAAAATGTCCTAAAATTCGTACATGAATGAACTTTTTCTAGAAACCATAGTAAGAAGATAGAAAAAGACAACAGATAAAATTACAAAATGTGAAGTGACACTAATACTAAATATTAACATTCTGACCGTAAATTATACAGAAGTGGATAATCAGAAAATATTGAACCTAAGTGAATTATACATGATTGGGGAGTCAAAGAGTGAATATGAGCATTAATGTTTCAATTGAGAAAACGATTACAATTACACGTCATGTATTACGACGAACGTGTGCCCTTCTAATTGGCATTACCTACTCGATCATCTGAGGAAATCTCATTAATTGATAATCTCTTTCCTGTCAAAGTAACTAGCATATAAATAAGAGTAGGAAAAAATCAAACCATCAATAATTGTTTTCTCTTATGCAAAGACGTACACACAAAGACACATATAGATACCAAGTTTCCTATAACAAATATAAGATGATGTACCCTGCTCTTCAAAGCTGCATGATGTATAACGACCAGAATGTATCTCAGCTAAATATTAATACGTATCGGGAAAACTTTAACTATTTTCCAAGATATAACGAACAATACTACCAACAGAACATCAACAATATATCGATCGATCAACAATCGCTTCAGAGAAACCAGACATTTCCAGAAACTGTCGACAGAACAACCAGCTATATATCAGACCCAAGCTTCGACCTATATAACGTAGCTACAAGTCATTCAATGAATTATACTTCAGCTTTCAGTCAGCTGAGGAAGAACCATATAGAGGTAAAGCCGCCATACAGTTATGCTGCTCTCATATATATGGCAATCGAAAGTGTTGTCGAGAAGAAAGCCACAATGCCAGAGATAATTCACTATATCGAATGTAACTTTCCATATTACCGCTCGAACAAGAAATGGCATGGTACCATCCGTCATGACCTCACCGTAAATGACTGCTTTGTGAAGCTGTCTCCCCGAACTGGTCAGAAGGCATGTCTCTGGGCCATCGATCCCCAATTTCAAGATATGTTTTCCAAAGGTAACTTTCGTCGTCGTCGTTATCGCTTCAAGAAAGGAAGCAACAGTTGGTTAAAGACACGCAAACAATCGGCGGATAAACGAAATCGACATAACACAAACTTTGATTCCGGTCAGGAATCTCACTCTGTATCAGATTGTTCCATTTCAGCTACTTCCCTCCAGTTTGTACCAACTGATATCCAAGATACACCACTGTCTTTAGCATCTTCTATTCCTTCGGACTACAGTTTTCCGACCCTTTTCCAAACGACGTCCACCGATCATCTAACTGAATGTTTACAGTCCACCACGACGTTTAGGCGAGACGATTCTCCATCAGAATCTAAATCAACGGCTTACTTCGATGATTCGACACAAGATGGGAAAACAGCTTTAAACGACATATTGTCAATAATTCCAGATTTTCAAGATTGTGTTGACGAACTCTATCAGAGTTTTCAAAATGATTATTTCATGTCGACGTGATACCAGAATATATTTAACCAACGTTTAGTATTTATTATCCTAGTATTATTGTGTTGTTGTATCTAGTACTATTATGAAATAAACGTTGAGTGGAAAGAAAGCATTCAAGCATGTTTAGCACTTCCTTTCTCATTTCGTGAATCTAGTTTATTAGTAATTTAATCCATCTTTTTTCTGTAAAACTTAAATGATTAATTCGGAAATGAGATGAATTATTCAAATAATATATCTTATTTATGATTTGTATATAAATATTGATATTAACATAAAAGAGATAGTCTCAATACGTATATAATTACAGAATACCTAGCAGAATTGCAGGGTTTCCTCACGTTATGTCAAAATCTAGAAGCACTTTGCCAGCATGGACAATATGTTTCGATCCTCATCTAATTCCAAGGCATGCAATTGACTTATATGTAGAGTTGGAAAATAATTATTTCGCCAATATGTCCAAATATGTGGTATTATAATGAAGTTCTTATATTACGCTGCAATGATAATCATTTCTCATATGCTCTAATGTTAAAGGACAAAATTTCACCCTGGTTTTCGTCGGTTTGACCTGGATATCGCTCAATTGCGTCATTTTAAGATTTAAGTCTTTGAAGTCAAATGATGTCTTTCCAGCTTGTTACTGATAATGACAGCGTATTTACTCTGGTATAAAATTGCATAATATAGTGCATTGAATGCGATTTTAATAATATAATATTGATATGAGTGTGAAATCTTAGGCAAATAGCTTCTAAAGACCCAACTAGGAATCATATGTGACTAAATAATAAAACAAATAAATAGTCGCCGCTAAGAGCGGTTGATGCTCTGGTTATCTTTTAAACAAACGAATGTGTCAAATTATGGGTTAAAACATCACGACTTTTCAGAATAGATAAGGAATGTTTTACATATATATTACCTATACGTTTTCTGTGGTATTAACAAAGATCAGGTCACCCAACTGTATATCTAGTAGAGTGAATAATGTCTATGATAAACGAACCTCCTAAGTGACATATCGGCCGATCACAATCAGATATAAATACATTTATTTCTAGATTGACAGGTAGAAAAGAGTTCAGAAAACAAGAACAATTATATCTCTCACTTCAATCACCTGCATCGGTGAGGCTAGGAGTAAGCGAGCGATTGATTTAATTATTCTTGAATATTAAAAGAATATATGATTTTCATTTAAAGTTTATTATTAATGGCCATTCGGATAATAAAATTAACCTTTCCAACTAGTGAAAACATTACGGAAATTGGAGAGTTCTACTTAAGACCTGGACATGAAAAATAGATCTTTATTCCACACCATTCACGGCACTCAAACGTCCGTATCTAATAAATTGGCAAACATTTACACATTTCGCAAGTCAGCAGAATTCCTCCGAAATAAGCAAAATAATATACTTTTAAATGGGTCATATTAACCAAAGGCCAAAATTTATTTTATTCTATTTACACTTTTAGTTTTTCATATATCTGACAATTTCAGTGATCTGAAAAGCCGTACCCGACAGTTTTGAGTAACATTCCTAGCTATTTATCATAGATCAATACATTTTTATTGTAGATTTATGCATTTCCTTCAGGGTTCATATTTCTGAAGAAAATAATAAAATGTAATGAAGCCTGATATTTTAAAGAGAGTAAATTATCTGCATGAAGACTGCTACGCTGTTTATAAATTATCATTGACAACTATATATTCTATAACGTGATTGCTTCCACTCATTGGAGTTATAACGTGTATTGAACATCTAACCAAAGTATTAATTTATAGATATTCAAGTTGAAAGAACATTATCCAAATTTAGAAGATTATTTATTTAGCACGATTGAGAGATTTTAAATTCGCTGATATTAATTTTAAACCACATGTTAAAGATAAGTATAGTAGAGAACATCGCAATTGATAATTAAATTGCAATAAACAGGCATGAGCTGATGATTCTTGTGTTCAGATTCCATTTCTTCTTTAACAAGAGAAGCAATTAGCGTGAGATTTTTTCTAATTATTTCTTGCTATTTACTTCCACTCAAGGCGAACGATCTATTACGTTGAATTATCTAAGTCGATGTTGCCCGATAATCTTAAAACAGGTTTATTCCTATAATCAAGAAGTAAATAGATTTATAACATGTTCAAACTCTTTTTGATGTGTCTCAATATATCTATGTCTGTGTTGCCTGAAAATATAACCGCCGACTTGATTGCCGATCTGTTTATTGTTGTCTGTGTTCGAGTATGTTTATATTTGTCGGTGTTCGAGAGTTTGTGTTCCAGTGACTGTTTTCCGTGCGTATATGTGTATGTTTGTGCGTCTGTATAAGTCTGTATGTTTGTATTTATGTGCCTATGCTTATATGTATGCTTGTTTATTTATTTTTATATTAGTATGTATGTTTGTATGAATGTATGTAATTTTGTGTTTATTTTAAGCTAGAAAAGAAAATTACAGCAACCAAACTATTCAAACTAAAAAATACTTCCAGAATGAAAAAGAAGTTTAAATATTAGACTGGCTATAATACAGACACCTTACTTGAGCCTGGGTTTATCTATTGTTTGTTAATTTATATATATCCGCTGATTTATGGGCAATTTCAGTAGTATTTTTACAAAGGAAAAATAATTTTGATTTTCTGCATGCATACCATATTTTAATAAATGCTGATGTTCTACTAGAAGCTATAAATAGATATTAGTGACGAATCAGTAAAACTAATTAAATTTTTAAATGGTATTTTATTGCAAAAATTATGTTCCGGAATCTTTTATATCTTTATTTCAAATTTTTGCTTATCTAATGTTAAATGATAATTTATAAAATAAAATGTCCTAAATTCGTACATGAATGAACTTTTTCTAGAAACCATAGTAAGAAGATAGGAAAAGACACAACAGATACAATTACAAAATGTGAAGTGACACTAATACTAAATATTAACATTCTGACCGTAAATTATACAGAAGTGGATAATCAGAAAATAATGAACCTAAGTAAATTATACATGATTGGGGAGTCAAAGAGTGAATATGAGCATTAATGTTTCAATTGAGAAAACGATTACAATTACACGTCATGTATTACGACGAACGTGTGCCCTCTAATTGGCATTA
>JAODUP010002344.1:0-11643 GCA_025642065.1 Paralvinella palmiformis
TTTCCCCGTCATGTACGCGCACATACACTCACACAGACACACCCATACAATATGAAAGTCGTGTTATGATATTAATGAGTGTTGAAGAGTGCAATAATATGATACTTTAGATCACTGTAATAGTGGAATAAAAAGATATCTTTAAATAATTCCGTTTACTTTATCCGGTAAATATCATAGAGAAGGAATAATCACATTAATGATAAATCAATCTGAGAAATGAAGCAATACGGTAATTTGAGTCAGTTAGTGGTGAAGGTCATCATGCAAACTGCCCAAGATTAGTACAATATAACTAACACGTAGCGAGAGATGATTAAAGCCTAATGCTGCTAGTGATAATAATAATAATAATAATAATAATAATTATTATTATTATTATTATTTTGAATGAAGACAATTTTAGCCTTGTATTTTACTAAATGTATAGGATTCAATTATTGTGGAATAAATATAACTATTTACAATAAGACAAAGAAATGATAAACTTAAGCAGATGACAAAAAAGGATATTCTATCAATAAATACACCCAAGAATTTTGTTTCCGTGAAAAGAGTTAGTCTTAATCTTCTACGTAATTCAAAATGAAAACAAAAACATGAGGTGTAGCTCTGTAAGCTAACAATGTGAAGATATTTGTTGTTTTCGCTGACTTTTTTATTAGCCTTTTCGCAATGTGGCCAGCATATTTAGCTTTGCCTTTACTCTGAGACTACTCTGGACTGGTCTGTCTGTCTGTCTGTCTGTCTGTCTGTCTGTCTGTCTGTCTGTCTGTCTGTCTGTCTCACTATTTCCTGTTCATTTTATTGATGTTTTACTATTGATGTTATTGTTATTTTACTGTTTATTTTTCAGGAGACTATAACCAGTCAAAATACGTAGATACGTTTCTTGTATCCTGGTACTTATTGGAGATATATTACTATTGAATAATACGTTGATCAACAGATCGATCTAAATTTAAATACATTTATATAAATAGTACGATACATCAATTATAATTTTTACATATTTCTTTCATCATACATATCTTTTTTTGATGATATTTACAATGAGCCAAATGACACAGGATATAATAACCTTACAATGATTGCAGACGAAAGGTCTCCTAATACAAATCAGTGTTAAAGGTATTATTACTACAACATCGCATGAGTCCGAATCGTTTTGTATATTTATGTGTTTATACAATTAGATCAATGAACCAATACATTATTTGTTTACTATAAAGAGACGTCGTCAGATTTAATTGAAATTCTATTTATAAAAACTGCCTACACCTCATTTCCATCGGCATTATCACCGGTGATACTATGTTCTTGTGATAAAGTCTGGAAACCTACAACAGAAAAATAAACCCAAGACACCAATAAACCACTAGTACATATATATATATATATATATATATATATATATATATATATATATATATATATATATATATATATATATATATATATATATATATATATATATATATCGTTGAACTACAAACAAATATAAATATCATAAACCTAAATATAATTTGGGGCAAAACCATTGTTTTAGCTATAAATAAAAACAATAATAATTTATACCTATTCTTTAAATATTTACTTTTATGATATATGTGGTTTTATTTTATGTGCTGGAAAGTAATTTGTTTATGAAAATATTGAAATGTCCAACAAGATTTGTTTGTAATTAAAATAATAAGATAATTTTATGTTAATAAGAGAACTATTTATTTTGGATGAAGAATTAGTTAATAATTTCAGTTTAATTCGGTATGATATATCTATTAGTCGATATGGTTACTTTGGAGAGAGACAAAGATATCTTCCAGTATGTGTATTATTTATAACAAACAAATAACATAATGTTGAATGTTATTTATACTCGATATAAATTCGATAATTAAGAAAACTATTTCATTTACGTGATGTCGCTTTGTTTTGTGTTTTTAAATTGAGAGCATGTTTTGTTCCTGATTACTTCTTTTACACCATTTTACGTTTGTTGGTTTTCTGTTTTTGTTGGCTTTAGGTAACTCCACGATACTTATAATAGTCATATTACAAGAAGACTGTTAAAGAAACCAACAGCAAACGGCAACAAATATATTCATATTGTTATATATTGACATGTTAATGATGTTGAACCTTGAAGCCAAATATAATAAAGTATTTATGATCATGTACTAGTAACTCAGGTGTACTGTTACAGAGCTAACTTTAGACCTCTCGTCCTTATCAGCGTTCTATTTATTATTCTGACTCATTAAATAGCTTTATTGTGATTACTTAGCTAAATTATTTATTATAGATGGTAAAATAGATGTGTCAAACATACGTGCAATAACACGATCTTCACTTTTAGGTCAAACAAATAAACATACGAACGAGTGTAATATCATATCAAAGACATTCTTTTATTATTTTCACAGTCAAGTATAAATACAATGCAATCTATTTTTAGTTTTATATTTGCATTTTTACAATTCAGAATTATAAAGTCATTACCCATATATTCGCTGAACATTTAGTTTACATCCTTAAACAAATAATATAATATAACCTTGATTAGGTTATATTATATTATATTATTTGCTTTAGACACTGTTCAAGTTACCCGTTAGGTATCAATATAAACTAAGTTAACATGAAACTGTGTTTCTCCATATAATATCTAGTTTCATAATAAACTTATTGGTATACGACTACGTTAAGATAACATAACCACGTCATGTCACGGAACATATCTCCAGTATTTCAAATGTTCATTTCATGTTCAATGTTGTTACTACACACCATACTTAATTTTGGAAAACTTCAGTAATTATTCCTTTAAATAACATTCTTTTCGCTTATTGATGGGACCCAATATATTAAAGTTTAACTGAAAGAAATACTGGTACAAACTTGAGCTTTCACCTCGGTCTTAATATTATTTTGGTTAATTTTCTTATCAAAGTTTGCACCAAACATTATGACAACATTAATTTCAGTTCATCGGGTAACACTGAAATACATCATAATGATTACTTCCAGGCCCAGGCTGAAATCTACTTTCTTTTAATCTTGCAGCCATATGTATTCCGGATGTGAGATTTGAATTCTTCATATAAACAAGAGCAGCACACCTAGCGAATAAAATATGAATAAAGCAAGTAAAGAATACATCATTAAGAAATAAAACCAATTTAATACATATATATATATATATATATATATATATATATATATATATATATATATATATATATATATATATAATTACAGTTTTAAAGCCGTTCCTCCCCCACCCTTTAAAAAAGATGGCTTGACATTGAGTTAACACACCAGTCTTCTTCATTTTTCTTGAGCATCTACTTTATTCGTCCCACACTCTCAAAATAATAATATTTTACATGGCTGGCTAATTCAAATGGGGCAGACGCTCCTGATATGTAATTTACACCTTCAATTTTGTGCACATGGTAGGCTGAATGGGAAGAGTGACCTCCAAAGGTAATGAAGCAAAGTAAATGATGAAACAGCCTTCATATATGCTCCCACCGATATTCGAACATGGGTGGTAGGGATCTGTGTTTCAACACGCTACCGCTAGACCACGGAGACGTCATGTCTGATTGGAGGAAGATCTCCTCCTACCTTAGTGCCATGGTTGGCAAATCCAGCCACACTTACTAGCCACATTTACCACAATGATTAAGTTGTGTATTATATAGACAAGACAGTTTTTAGAAATTAATAATTCACTTTTTTTTAAACTGGACGTTTTAATTTTAAGCAATGGACGACGTCCACACTGATCGGGAGATTATTATTCTTGAAGTAGATTAACTTTTTAATATCTGGTCCTCTGACTCATATCAGATAACCTAATTGTGTTAAGGACACTAACACCTGTGATAAGGTTAACATCACATTGCCCAGCAATGACTTTACAACAGAGGTTCCTCTGGCAGACCCGGAGGCTAATAACCTCATATTCTCATTTTGGATGTACGACGGTGAAGATCAGCAACACTCTGA
The DNA here is from genome assembly GCA_025642065.1 of Paralvinella palmiformis. Taxonomy (NCBI): domain Eukaryota; kingdom Metazoa; phylum Annelida; class Polychaeta; order Terebellida; family Alvinellidae; genus Paralvinella; species Paralvinella palmiformis. The sequence goes on from JAODUP010002344.1 coordinate 4,018, forward strand.
TGTACATGTTGTGCTCATTGAAGTAAATACACGTATATATCACCTTTGTCTGTATAACAACCATTTTATTATAGAAGTCATCTTCATCATTGAATACATTTGTGTGTAAAACTGTTCTTCCTATGTCAGTGTATTGCAATAAATGATATTTTATTTTGATAACAGTGAATATTTGAATCATTGTTGGTATAGTTGTTGGTGTTATACTAGTTTTGTAGTCGCTGCAATATTTATCGTGCTGTGGAAAAGATGAGTACTAACAAGGATAAAGTAAACTTAAATAAATAATATACCTATGATGTATGCATGCGTGCGTCGGTATTTGAGGGTGTGTGTGGGGGTGCGTTTGTATGTGTGGGATGTGTGCGTGTGTGCATGCGTGCACGCATGCCCGCGCGCCAGTATTTACGTATTTAATGTAGATTTATATTTTTGTAATTCTACCTTTCTATCTTATATATGTCTGTATGTTTGTGTATTTGTCTGTCCTGTCTGTATGTTTGTCTGTCTGACTGTGTGTTTGTTTGTCTGTCTGTATGCATGTCTTCATGTATGCCTGTCTGTCTGTGTGTCTATCTGTATGTCTGTCTGTATGTTTGTCTCTTTGTCTGTCTTTATGTTTGCCTGTCTGTCTGTGTGTCTGTCTGTATATCTGTCTGTATGTTTGTCTCTTGGTCTGTCTTTCTGTTTGCCTGTCGGTCTGTATGTATGCTGGTCTGTACGTTTGTTCGTGCATATGTCCGTTTCACCATTTCCCATTTATTTCCTTGTTATTTTACTGTTTACTAACATAAATCAAGGTAAATAGATGTGTTTCATTTATCGTGATAGTTTTTGGGAAACTGTAATTATCAAACAATACATTGATCACCGTTTCGATCCAATTGTCAACATATCATCCATCCATTTAAAGAAATATATCTATATAAATAGAATAAATCGTTACCTCTAATATTTGCATATTTCTATATTCATACATATTTCCCTTTAGTAATACTTACAATTAATGAAATGACACAATATATAATAATAACCATACAACGATTACAGACGGAAGTTCACCTAACATAAATCAGGATCAAGGTATTGCTACAGTATATTTAACTCGGTGTACACGATATATTATGAGTAATGTATTAACGGTTTACTGTGAAGAGACAGGTGTTATCTTATTTAGTTGGAATTCTGCTAATAAGATTATTCAATGTATTTGTAAAACCGTTTTATATTTCTAGTATAATAGCATATGTGTTAGCTTGTCAACTTAAATTTCATACCATTACCTTATATAACTGTATACACCTCATACCAGTAGACACCTGCGCTGCTGTGATAAAGTCGGAAAACCAACAACATAAATATAAACCCAAACCTCCAGTAAAACCACGGGGTATGTATGCTGCTGAACAACAAACATATATAAATATCATTAACCTAAATAATGTGCTTGTATAGACATAGACAAACGACTTGTGGTCATCATCTGACGTTTTATTGCTCGACGTTTTTGACGACTGGACGATTTGATTATATGACGTATGACGATTAACTGCCAAAAATTCAAATTAATACTTTCTTACCTATATCTGAAATGATACATATACCACAATACACTATTTGCCAGTACGAATACATCATACAGAAAGAAACAATCATTCAATCAATATAGTATCACATAGTTGGATTATTATACAATTGAACATTTCCCAAGTTATATTCATAATTATAATTGATCCTTCCTAATCCTTTACAAAACACGACTTAGATATATCACCTAGCTTCACAACACAACCAAAGATTCTCAACTGCACACGAACTTGAGCTTCGCAAATAAGGGACATTCAGGATCATTATTCACCAGGGGCGCCAGGGATAGCCGGTTCACTTGTTGATTCTCATGTGCCGCTCTTAACGAATATAATAGACTCTCTTTTTATCATTTAATTTTACCACTAATTCTATCATCAAAACCAACGCAAATAAGGATATCGGAGAGATGACGATTCTTAAACAGAAGGGGGATTAAGACGCAGAAATGCTAAACTGAATGGAAGAAAAGTTGATCTTCTGGAAAGGTATGTGTGGGCTCGAGTGGTCGAAATTTAGTTTTGAAGTCAGTTGGAGCAAACTGTCGAACAGTATCTTTTTCTGGCCTTATACTAATTTTTCTCCATTGCTTGGACATGAATTTTACCCATCTAACAAATATATTGTACACTTCGACCAAGTTGAAAATTAGTTATATATAGCCTTAGCTTGATTAAAATGAGAAGCACCTGGTTTCTGACATCCAAAGTTGGGGTTGCATACAGATATTGTAGTTTATGTGCTGCTGATCCTAAAGAGGCAAGGACACCTGTAAACATGTCTACATTATCTAAACCAGTACAAAACTGCATGCCTTCCGGATCATTTACAAAAGCATCAATTGTAGTTGAATTTACTTTGACAAGTACTATAGTTTCTGGTACACAGTAATCTACATGATCAGTTTGTGTGTCCTTATTGGATGACTCAACGGTAGCCTGGACATGTTGATCTACAGACACGGATTCCTTATGCACAGAAACTTCCTCAAAGTTGCCCGTGGTTAAGTCAATGTCCTCACTTTCCAGAAAAATAATGCTTCCTGTTCAATATCTTCCAGTAAACGCTTTCTCGATCTTCGAACAGCTCTCCCTCCTCTTTCTTCACTGGATGGTGATGGTGCCGTACTCCAAGAGAACTGACTTTGTATAGCATTACCCTTCAGCTTTTTATCAGTGGTTTGTGGCCTGAAAAGGAAGATATAATTATGTTGAATAAAATCAGATTTGGGCAAGCTTGTAATATTCAGTTAATCTCCTTAATTTATTATTTTTTAATAGCTACAAGTCTATGACATGTAGTAAACACGATCAATATATACTAATAAGAAATTAAGTCACTAAACATCACCTATTGTTATTCTTTCTGTCATGGTGAATTTTATTTCAGCAATTGTTTCTTTGTTAGCAATGTTATTGTTATTATAAGCTACTGTGTCAAGTGTCTGGGTCTCATTGATAGATGATAAATATAGTGCCTGTGATGGTGGCCCAGAACCCCAGTGCCCGACATGTTTCTGATTTCGTGTGGGTTATTAGATAACCTAATCACCAATATTATTTTCTATTTATTATGATCAGCAGGGTGATTAAACAATGCATTTAATGTTGATATACTTGTATACATAACTATTTATATACTTGTCAATAAAAGTCGGTTGTACGTAATCATCTTGTTTGAAGTATTCGCGGCACACCACGCTGGTGGCGGAAGGCCACCACAGCTGTCCCTTTTTGTCTTCTACTCGACGAATTGCCATCGTCCACGCCTTGCATCTTGCCCTATCTGTGGGAAACTCATGACCTCCTCTGTTATGACAACCGTAAACACAACAACAAGTAGGGATCCTGTGCTATGAAAGCAGATTCAACTGGCTTTGTATTTGTTTATCAATCTTGACCAAGTAAATAGTAGAACCGGAAGTTGGCTGTATGACATGCCATGCGTATTCCGCCATTTTTAAGGCCTCTCATTGTTACTGCATCCAAAACACGTGTTTTGTATCTACCGGAAACTACATCGAAATCAGAACGGACACAAATAATAGTGTATGTTTACATAACGTTCGTGGTCGGAATGTATGAATGACTATTATACCGGCCCCTTAATAATAATAATATAATAATATGTGACATTTATATAACGCCCTAATCAGCTATATAGTTGCTCTAAGGCGCTTTACAATATTATTATCCTTGACTCAGACCTGTTTCTACGCAGCACACATCTCAACTCACAAGGGAGCATACAACGCGACCGTTCGGCTACGAGTCCTATGCTCTAACTAACTGCGCTATCACGGCTCGTGGCACGGTGGCATAATATGACAACATTATCAATACAACAAATATCAGTCAAACATTCTTACATACTTAATCAAGAATCAATATATATATATATATATATATATATATATATATATATATATATATATATATTGACGATTCAAATATTTTATTGAAATTTGGTAGAATCTGCAGGCAGGACTGTAAAGTATGCTTATAGAATGGGGTAGAGCTTGTGTATTGGGCGAGATAAAACATTTGGCCTTAACTACTCTAGCCATGGCACACGAACTTCTTCATCTCGAATTCCACCAAATTCCATTGTCTTAACTGATTAGGTTCCTCATCTGTTCGCCTTTTATTCAGAATCTTATAATACTCAGCCCATGATTGCAGACAACGCTTCGCAACTAATAAACAAACAACCATCCTGTTTAACTTCAGCGAACTAGAGAAGCGTGACATGAGTCAGTGTATTATCTCAGTATCCTTCTTCACTTCTGGGTCTTCTACAGGAATGGGGATAGCCGACAAGAACGAAATATCGTCTCAAACCTGAGTAAACCTGTATATATGTAAACATGCATACATACCGGTACATACACACTGGACTTAGATCAGTTATTATATATTATTAAAATATCTATTCGCAAAGTAGTCACTATTCACATATATAATTCAACCAAATTTGGTCGAAGACTCATGCAAATTATAATTTCAACACGTTAAATTTTTGTATTGGAAAACATTGCTGACATCTTGTGTTTACACAGGTAACATGATTTTTATAATCATTCATTAGTATATATTTAATATACTTCCTGAAACAATTTTCTCATATGATTTTGTGAAGACCCGCATCTGACTAAAAGAGATGTGTATGTTGTTCTTGGTTTAGTATAGTGTGCTAATTGAGATTGTCTTGTCAGTGGTTTTTCAGTGGTTTGAAAATATTTTATCGTTTCAAGAGAGCGAGGAAGTTTATTGTATTTTAATTAGTGCATGAATGTAAGAACGTTGTAAGTGTATTGATCTTGGATTTTTAATATTTGCAAGATTTGAAAAGGGGTTCAGTATGATAGTTAAATCGTTTGTCATTTATTATTCGAATAGCTTTCTTTTGTAATATGTGAACTTTGCCAATATAACGATTACTTCCCAATATCAACAACCCATAATTAATGTGATTCTATACTAAGGATGAGTACAAAGTTCTCATGGATGAGTTTGGAAGGATTTGTTTTATATTTTGCTCAGAATATAATTTGATCTAGATATTTTGGAACAGCTTTTTCTGTGTTGTTTTCCAGGAAAGTGTTTCATCTATATGGATGCCTAGAAATTTAAAGGATTTTACTTTTTCGTTTTGACTAATTCGGTCTACGTTTATCCCATTTATGTAAATATGTTCATTAATTATCTTAGAATAAGCAGTACTTAGTCTAAATAAAATGTATTTAGTTTTGTTTTCACATTCAAACAGAGCCTGTTGACTTTAAACCATTCATTTAATTTGTTTAGTTCAGTGTTCATATCTGTCTACATTTTAATCCTGCTATAAAATAAATGGTGAACTTTTATCAAGCCATTTACTTTGGTCAATTCACGTTATGAAATGACCCTCGCAACGGCGCAGTAAAACCACAAAATCATACGTTAATCATATCAAAATCAATTCAAAATCAAAGCGAAATAAGGAAGCCTCAACAACCAAATAAACGCATGTATAGTCATGTGACATAACCCGCTGACTCAATGGTATAATCCATGTTGGTGGAATATGTGATTGTTTTTATATTTAATCGTCCAACATTGTACGGATAATGCATCATTTGCATAGAATAGTATTTTGTTTAGCCATACTACAGGTTGTCATCGCCAAACAGCCAAACATATTATTTATATTGGCCGATGATTTTGGCTGTAAGGGTGTTTTATTAAATATACATTATTATTATTATTATTATTATTATTATTATTATTATTATCATGTCTCATCATCTTCTTCGTCATTATCATCGTCTTTATCTAACAATGATTCCATTCCTTTCCTTATTTGTGAGCTTATAATTTAATCAGAAAAACCAGTTCGTACCATATCAATTCGTAGAAAGATTAAACCAGTTCGTATTTATCTATATATTAATATAGTTAAGACAGTTTAACCATATTTTTTTTTTGTCCGGACTATTCTATTTACTACATAAAATAAACGGCAATAAACAAGGGAAACTTCGAATTAAATATTGGACTATGCTAATTTTTAAAATCAAGAACTTTGAGTAGAGTTTTTTAGTCTCGGTGCTGGTCAAACCTGAGATATATTCCAAAATAGTTAATACCCAGCCGGCACGTACACATAGAGTCTACGTAGATAACAGGTAGTGTAGGTTCGTTTCGTATCGCGACGTGTTTTTTACATGTATATTACGTGTCCATAGCGACGTGTCAATGTGTTTATTACATGGTACATATTTCCCATGATGCATAGAAGCCAGGAAGTGACGACATTTTCTCCATGTTTCTTGATGTTTTTAATTTATCGGTTTCATCGAACCTCTCTGATAAAACCACGATAATCGGTAGGTATATTAGACAATATATAAACGATATTAAGGTGATAATTAAGTGAAGATATATATATATATATATATATATTTTATATATATATATATATTATATATATATATATATATATATATATATATATTTTTTTTTTTTTTTAAAAAAAAAAAAAAATTAATAAAATTTTTTTTTTTTTTTAAAAAAAATTTATTAATAATAATTATAAAAAATTATAAATATAAAATTTATAATTTGGCGTTTGCCCGACCACATAAGAGGACAACAATATAGATTCTACATTAACATAACAAAGCTAAAATCAAACATGTTGCAACAACGAAAACTTTTTAATTGGTGTAATAAGGGAAATTTGGGTGGAAATAGATAAGATTCTAGCACGGGTGTGGTTTTAGGGTACATAGTAAGAGGCAACAGGCAAGAGCATCAACATATCAAACATCCTTCGAAACCTACCCCCATAAATCTAAATACAACTATACATACATTAATCTAAAAAAAAAAATGTTCCATACCTCCACATATTGATAAATGTGTGCGTATACCTAAGCATTTTGGTTTTTGGGGGAAACTAATTCCTTTTCGTACGCGACAAATATGTCACGCCCACAGGAAAGCGGCTACATGCAGGCTACGTCCAAAAAAAGGAAGCACGTAAAAACATACCATTTGATACCACAGCTCGCAACAAACAACACGTGCGTGTGGTTCAATGGTGACTTGTACATACATATCAAACTATTTTGACACACAGTTTACATTCAACAGTAATTTTCTGTGGTCCAAAAAACCTGTATATAAAGCATTTCGACACCTCAGATGCTGACCTCAGCTTTATTCTGGGTTCGATTAACTAAAAAAAACCTACCTATATGAACCATGTATCAATACACGTCCGACTGGTCTGGCGTCGAAGTTCTTTTTCTAACCTAATGAAAATTCAACCCTATATTACCTCAGCGTGTTAACAAACATTACAGTTTGTTCATAACAAAAAATGTAACTAACCAAATATGGACTCACTAAAGCGATTAAACTAAAATAAAAACAACGTAGCAATACCGCACATGGATTATTACTGGACTAGAACGAAATATCGTTCAAACCTGAGTAAATACACGATTTACTCGAACCTAACAACTAACCCTCATACGTTTCCGTTCATTACTAA
>JAODUP010002399.1:0-11532 GCA_025642065.1 Paralvinella palmiformis
TTTGGTAAATCATTTCTATCGATGATGGATAAGAGTGGGCTGGAGACACTTTATTGTGGAACCTCGTTTGATTGTGTTAAGATGATAAGTTTATGAAATGATATAGAATGGTACGTGTTGATGCAATGTTTTGTTTGTTAAATGGCAAGCTAAAATATCAATGTATAATAATAGTTAAGCCTCTCTCATATCAGTTTACTGTATTTAGTACAAGCCCGACAGTTTTTTGGTTCAAACATGGTCCTATTACGGTTCAGTGAACGCACTTCGATGGTTCATGCTCCATTCGTCAGGTGGCAGCACAATGGAAATCAGATGATTTCACTAGATTACCCCATGTGACAGGATAAACTAGCCATATTTAGTTTCCAAGTGTGTTTTATGTTCAAGTCAACATTTTTAAGAGAAATAGTATTATCTATCTTTAAATTACCTTTGATAATGTCATAATGCAATGGGGACTATGTTACGTAGTGTTGTTATCTTTTATTTGGAGTTAACAAAGTTTTAAAGGTAAAGCATTGATGTGAAAACTAAAATTATGAACACATATACGTATCTTCTCTATGATATAAGGTTCCTTATTTCTGTTGCAATATAACACGTTTATAATAATAATAATAATAATAATAAACTATATTATTAGATACATATGTATCTATAATATAATAATAAATACAGTCTGCCTATATTACACCATGAACTTCGTATTTGACTGTAATCGAAAAGATCATTGCTTTTCTTTTATTAATTATTTTTCAAAAGTGAAAAACCTACTAGACTAGTTTAACAGTTTAGTAGTGTCTACAATGCATAGCCATAAGAAGCTTTGAGAAGGCCTGAGTAAATTTAAATTTTTGTGCGAATAAATGAAATTATTTTACTCTATTCACGAATGCGTGAACTCGTGAATGTCCAATAGCTTGCTCTCGAAGTGGCAAGTTGGCTTCCACTGCACGGTGTTCAAGTTTCGCAGCCATTCGCGTAAACGAGCCTTGTTTTGGGGAAATTAATGCCTACTCCATCCACTGGCAGATCCATTTGCATAATAATATGCGGTCTAATACGCCATAATACACCATTTTAAACAAAGACAATATTGAACACGTAACACATGATAAACAAGGCCACGTGGAGTGTTGATGTCTTTGTTTGGCAACGCTGATTCCGAAGTTTTCCGAAGATCTTCGGAAAAACAATTTATATCTCTGACACAAATTGATTTTGATAAACAACACTGACATTTTGGACTAATTTGGGAAAACTTTTCCTCTGACCTTTAAGTAATATATATTTTTATCGTTTGTTGAATGATTTGACTGACTTGCAATTCTTCATGTCGTCTTCCAAAGCTAACCAAGCCTTTGGGCATTGGCAAATAAAGAGCAGTGCCGGGAGAACCTTTATTTGCCAATGCCCAAAGGCTTGGTTAGCTTTGGAAGACGACATGAAGAATTGCAAGTCAGTCAAATCATTCAACAAACGATAAAAATATATATTACTTAAAGGTCAGAGGAAAAGTTTTCCCAAATTAGTCCAAAATGTCAGTGTTGTTTATCAAAATCAATTTGTGTCAGAGATATAAATTGTTTTTCCGAAGATCTTCGGAAAACTTCGGAATCAGCGTTGCCAAACAAAGACATCAACACTCCACGTGGCCTTGTTTATCATGTGTTACGTGTTCAATATTGTCTTTGTTTAAAATGGTGTATTATGGCGTATTAGACCGCATATTATTATGCAAATGGATCTGCCAGTGGATGGAGTAGGCATTAATTTCCCCAAAACAAGGCTCGTTTACGCGAATGGCTGCGAAACTTGAACACCGTGCAGTGGAAGCCAACTTGCCACTTCGAGAGCAAGCTATTGGACATTCACGAGTTCACGCATTCGTGAATAGAGTAAAATAATTTCATTTATTCGCACAAAAATTTAAATTTACTCAGGCCTTCTCAAAGCTTCTTATGGCTATGCATTGTAGACACTACTAAACTGTTAAACTAGTCTAGTAGGTTTTTCACTTTTGAAAAATAATTAATAAAAGAAAAGCAATGATCTTTTCGATTACAGTCAAATACGAAGTTCATGGTGTAATATAGGCAGACTGTATTTATTATTATATTATAGATACATATGTATCTAATAATATAGTTTATTATTATTATTATTATTATTATTATTATTATTATTATTATAAACGTGTTATATTGTAACAGAAATAAGGAACCTTATATCATAGAGAAGATACGTATATGTGTTCATAATTTTTGTTTTCACATCAATGCTTTACCTTTAAAACTTTGTTAACTCCAAATAAAAGATAACAACACTACGTAACATAGTCCCCATTGCATTATGACATTATCAAAGGTAATTTAAAGATAGATAATACTATTTCTCTTAAAAATGTTGACTTGAACATAAAACACACTTGGAAACTAAATATGCTGCACCTACAATGGGATAAATAAATACTCACTACGTAATGCCACCATGATTAACATAACATGATGATAATGAACGAATAGGACTATTAACCTTAAAATGTGTTACTAATATTAAACTTGCATTAAAAAAGGCTTACTACATGTACATTATATCATCTGAATTAACATACTAACACAATGCATAACAGTACCATCAATGTCTTCATAAACTATATCATACAAAAAAAAAAAAAAAAAAAAAAAAAAAAAAAAAAAAAAAAAAAAAAAAAAAAAAAAAAAAAAAAAAAAAAAAAAAAAAAAAAAAAAAAAAAAAAAAAAAAAAAAAAAAAAAAAAAAAAAAAAAAAAAAAAAAAAAAAAAAAAAAAAAAAAAAAAAAAAAAAAAAAAAAAAAAAAAAAAAAAAAAAAAAAAAAAAAAAAAAAAAAAAAAAAAAAAAAAAAAAAAAAAAAAAAAAAAAAAAAAAAAAAAAAAAAAAAAAAAAAAAAAAAAAAAAAAAAAAAAAAAAAAAAAAAAAAAATTTTTTTTTTTTTTTTTTTTTTTTTTTTTTTTTTTTTTTTTTTTTTTTTTTTTTTTTTTTTTTTTTTTTTTTTTTTTTTTTTTTTTTTTTTTTTTTTTTTTTTTTTTTTTTTTTTTTTTTTTTTTTTTTTTTTTTTTTTTTTTTTTTTTTTTTTTTTTTTTTTTTTTTTTTTTTTTTTTTTTTTTTTTTTTTTTTTTTTTTTTTTTTTTTTTTTTTTTTTTTTTTACTTAGAGATATTTTTCAAAGATCTCGGAGATGGATTAATTCCCAAACAAGGCTCTTACCAATGGCTGAAACTGCGTAGTGGCCAATTGCTTGAAATTGGATTAGGTTAGATCGTAATATAAAATAATTTCATTTATGAAAAAATTAATTTCCCCTCAAAGCTTTTAGGTTGCTGAAACTTAAACGTAAATGTAGAGTTTTTCACTTGAAAAATATTAATAAAAGAAAAGCATTCTTGATAAGTAAAATAATTCTGTAAAATTTAAATACTGCTTTAATTTTATGTATGATTTAGAACTATAAATGTTAAATATTATATTTTTACTTTTGAAAAAAAAATAAAGAAAAAATATTTTGATACGTAAATGAATTTGGTTAAATAGAGCTTATTTATATTTTTAAATCAATATAAAAATAGTTTTTATATTTATTATTATTATTATAAAGGTATATTTAAAGAAATAAGACTTTTCTAAAAGTACTAATTTAAATTTTGTTTTAATATGCTTTACCTTTAACTTTGTTAATCCAATAAAAATAAACAGTACTGCCCCATTGATATGAATATCAAAGTATTTAAGAATAATAATCTTTAAAAAGACTTGACTAAAAACAGGAAACTAAAAGGCTTACTTCATGGTAATTGTAAATACTTTCCATTTTCCACCAAATGGCATAACACGAAGCTTCATAACCTATAGACCATTTTAACCAAAAAACGGGGTTACTAAATCAGAAACTATATAGAAGGTTAATTTATATCATTAATTTTATCATTTAAACAACTTCATAACATACATTAATCATTCAAAATTATCATAACAAATCAAAGAGGTTAATAAATGTTCCAGCCAACTATCATCATGATAAGATACAAATTTACTTAAAAAAACATTTCGACTCATACAATTTGAAATTTAAACCCAAAAGATTACATCAAATCCAAAATGATAAGATATGGTTTATGAAATTTATATTGAATCCCAACAAATTTTTTTGTCTACGAACAAACATAACAAACCATTCCTGGAAATCAAAATTTAAGGAACAATGCAAAATTCCATTTTAAGAAATGGCTTAGAATTTTCCTTATAATTAAACTTAATAATCTTTCATTCCACTTACTATGGCCCTTCCAATAAATTCGAATCGAAAAAGTCATCGAACGATCCCAAACTCATTTTTAGCAGAGGCATTCCTAAGACTTATTTCCAACCCAAATTATTTTTAACCACATATATTGCCATCACAAATAATATTACAAAAATTTTTTAAAGTCAAAAAGTTTTCCCAATTAGCAAAAAGGGGTCCAAACCTTTTTGCCAATCAAAGGTTGTAGTTTGGAAGAACTGGAATTGCAGCACAAACATCAACAACATAAATTTTTATAAAGGTAGGGAAAATTTTCCTTGTCAAAATGTATGTGTTTAAAACAATTTTTCAAGATTAAATTGTTTTCGAAGTCTTAATTCGAACAGCTGTTACAAAGCTCAAACTGACCCGTGGTGAAAATGTTAAGGTTCAATATTGTCTTTGTTTAAAATGTGTATTATGGCGTATTAGACCGCATATTATTATGCAAATGGATCTGCCAGTGGATGGAGTAGGCATTAATTTCCCCAAAACAAGGCTCGTTTACGCGAATGGCTGCGAAACTTGAACACCGTGCAGTGGAAGCCAACTTGCCACTTCGAGAGCAAGCTATTGGACATTCACGAGTTCACGCATTCGTGAATAGAGTAAAATAATTTCATTTATTCGCACAAAAATTTAAATTTACTCAGGCCTTCTCAAAGCTTCTTATGGCTATGCATTGTAGACACTACTAAACTGTTAAACTAGTCTAGTAGGTTTTTCACTTTTGAAAAATAATTAATAAAAGAAAAGCAATGATCTTTTCGATTACAGTCAAATACGAAGTTCATGGTGTAATATAGGCAGACTGTATTTATTATTATATTATAGATACATATGTATCTAATAATATAGTTTATTATTATTATTATTATTATTATTATAAACGTGTTATATTGTAACAGAAATAAGGAACCTTATATCATAGAGAAGATACGTATATGTGTTCATAATTTTTGTTTTCACATCAATGCTTTACCTTTAAAACTTTGTTAACTCCAAATAAAAGATAACAACACTACGTAACATAGTCCCCATTGCATTATGACATTATCAAAGGTAATTTAAAGATAGATAATACTATTTCTCTTAAAAATGTTGACTTGAACATAAAACACACTTGGAAACTAAATATGGCTAGTTTATCCTGTCACATGGGGTAATCTAGTGAAATCATCTGATTTCCATTGTGCTGCCACCTGACGAATGGAGCATGAACCATCGAAGTGCGTTCACTGAACCGTAATAGGACCATGTTTGAACCAAAAAACTGTCGGGCTTGTACTAAATACAGTAAACTGATATGAGAGAGGCTTAACTATTATTATACATTGATATTTTAGCTTGCCATTTAACAAACAAAACATTGCATCAACACGTACCATTCTATATCATTTCATAAACTTATCATCTTAACACAATCAAACGAGGTTCCACAATAAAGTGTCTCCAGCCCACTCTTATCCATCATCGATAGAAATGATTTACCAAATGCATTAACACATTAAAAATATATCTTATTTGCAGACGTCATAACAATATATTGAAATTCTCTAAACCCAAAAGAATTACATCGAAATACCGAAAATGGCATGAGAGGATTACTAGACTGTATCTATGCAAACATATTATCATTGAATGCCCAGAAGACAAATTTTGTTGTGTGTGCTCGAACGAACACAAACAATAACGTAACATCCATTACACTGGGAAATCAACACATATTAAGAGTCAACAATGCAAAATTCCTAGGTATTTATATAGATAATGGATCTTAGTGGAATTTTCCTGTCGATAATGTGAAATCATTATACTACATTCGTATTCATTCGCATCTTACGTATGGCACAACGTTACCAATACAGATTGCGTGTCAATCAGAAAAATGTGCAATGCTGGATACGATGCACCAACAACTCCACTTTTTAAGCAGATCGGCATTACCAAATTAATTGACATATATAATATCCAACTCTGCAAATTAATCTTTTCATACACCACAGGTACTTTACTTGCTCCATCACAAATAATATTTACAAAAATTCTCTTGTACACAGTCATCAAACACGCCATTCCTGGGATCCTCATATCATAGCTAGAAAAAGGAGCAGTGCCGGGAGAACCTTTATTTGCCAATGCCCAAAGGCTTGGTTAGCTTTGGAAGACGACATGAAGAATTGCAAGTCAGTCAAATCATTCAACAAACGATAAAAATATATATTACTTAAAGGTCAGAGGAAAAGTTTTCCCAAATTAGTCCAAAATGTCAGTGTTGTTTATCAAAATCAATTTGTGTCAGAGATATAAATTGTTTTTCCGAAGATCTTCGGAAAACTTCGGAATCAGCGTTGCCAAACAAAGACATCAACACTCCACGTGGCCTTGTTTATCATGTGTTACGTGTTCAATATTGTCTTTGTTTAAAATGGTGTATTATGGCGTATTAGACCGCATATTATTATGCAAATGGATCTGCCAGTGGATGGAGTAGGCATTAATTTCCCCAAAACAAGGCTCGTTTACGCGAATGGCTGCGAAACTTGAACACCGTGCAGTGGAAGCCAACTTGCCACTTCGAGAGCAAGCTATTGGACATTCACGAGTTCACGCATTCGTGAATAGAGTAAAATAATTTCATTTATTCGCACAAAAATTTAAATTTACTCAGGCCTTCTCAAAGCTTCTTATGGCTATGCATTGTAGACACTACTAAACTGTTAAACTAGTCTAGTAGGTTTTTCACTTTTGAAAAATAATTAATAAAAGAAAAGCAATGATCTTTTCGATTACAGTCAAATACGAAGTTCATGGTGTAATATAGGCAGACTGTATTTATTATTATATTATAGATACATATGTATCTAATAATATAGTTTATTATTATTATTATTATTATTATTATAAACGTGTTATATTGTAACAGAAATAAGGAACCTTATATCATAGAGAAGATACGTATATGTGTTCATAATTTTTGTTTTCACATCAATGCTTTACCTTTAAAACTTTGTTAACTCCAAATAAAAGATAACAACACTACGTAACATAGTCCCCATTGCATTATGACATTATCAAAGGTAATTTAAAGATAGATAATACTATTTCTCTTAAAAATGTTGACTTGAACATAAAACACACTTGGAAACTAAATATGGCTAGTTTATCCTGTCACATGGGGTAATCTAGTGAAATCATCTGATTTCCATTGTGCTGCCACCTGACGAATGGAGCATGAACCATCGAAGTGCGTTCACTGAACCGTAATAGGACCATGTTTGAACCAAAAAACTGTCGGGCTTGTACTAAATACAGTAAACTGATATGAGAGAGGCTTAACTATTATTATACATTGATATTTTAGCTTGCCATTTAACAAACAAAACATTGCATCAACACGTACCATTCTATATCATTTCATAAACTTATCATCTTAACACAATCAAACGAGGTTCCACAATAAAGTGTCTCCAGCCCACTCTTATCCATCATCGATAGAAATGATTTACCAAATGCATTAACACATTAAAAATATATCTTATTTGCAGACGTCATAACAATATATTGAAATTCTCTAAACCCAAAAGAATTACATCGAAATACCGAAAATGGCATGAGAGGATTACTAGACTGTATCTATGCAAACATATTATCATTGAATGCCCAGAAGACAAATTTTGTTGTGTGTGCTCGAACGAACACAAACAATAACGTAACATCCATTACACTGGGAAATCAACACATATTAAGAGTCAACAATGCAAAATTCCTAGGTATTTATATAGATAATGGATCTTAGTGGAATTTTCCTGTCGATAATGTGAAATCATTATACTACATTCGTATTCATTCGCATCTTACGTATGGCACAACGTTACCAATACAGATTGCGTGTCAATCAGAAAAATGTGCAATGCTGGATACGATGCACCAACAACTCCACTTTTTAAGCAGATCGGCATTACCAAATTAATTGACATATATAATATCCAACTCTGCAAATTAATCTTTTCATACACCACAGGTACTTTACTTGCTCCATCACAAATAATATTTACAAAAATTCTCTTGTACACAGTCATCAAACACGCCATTCCTGGGATCCTCATATCATAGCTAGAAAAAGGAGCAGTGCCGGGAGAACCTTTATTTGCCAATGCCCAAAGGCTTGGTTAGCTTTGGAAGACGACATGAAGAATTGCAAGTCAGTCAAATCATTCAACAAACGATAAAAATATATATTACTTAAAGGTCAGAGGAAAAGTTTTCCCAAATTAGTCCAAAATGTCAGTGTTGTTTATCAAAATCAATTTGTGTCAGAGATATAAATTGTTTTTCCGAAGATCTTCGGAAAACTTCGGAATCAGCGTTGCCAAACAAAGACATCAACACTCCACGTGGCCTTGTTTATCATGTGTTACGTGTTCAATATTGTCTTTGTTTAAAATGGTGTATTATGGCGTATTAGACCGCATATTATTATGCAAATGGATCTGCCAGTGGATGGAGTAGGCATTAATTTCCCCAAAACAAGGCTCGTTTACGCGAATGGCTGCGAAACTTGAACACCGTGCAGTGGAAGCCAACTTGCCACTTCGAGAGCAAGCTATTGGACATTCACGAGTTCACGCATTCGTGAATAGAGTAAAATAATTTCATTTATTCGCACAAAAATTTAAATTTACTCAGGCCTTCTCAAAGCTTCTTATGGCTATGCATTGTAGACACTACTAAACTGTTAAACTAGTCTAGTAGGTTTTTCACTTTTGAAAAATAATTAATAAAAGAAAAGCAATGATCTTTTCGATTACAGTCAAATACGAAGTTCATGGTGTAATATAGGCAGACTGTATTTATTATTATATTATAGATACATATGTATCTAATAATATAGTATTATTATTATTATTATTATTATTATAAACGTGTTATATTGAACAGAAATAAGGAACCTTATATCATAGAGAAGATACGTATATGTGTTCATAATTTTTGTTTTCACATCAATGCTTTACCTTTAAAACTTTGTTAACTCCAAATAAAAGATAACAACACTACGTAACATAGTCCCCATTGCATTATGACATTATCAAAGGTAATTTAAAGATAGATAATACTATTTCTCTTAAAAATGTTGACTTGAACATAAAACACACTTGGAAACTAAATATGGCTAGTTTATCCTGTCACATGGGGTAATCTAGTGAAATCATCTGATTTCCATTGTGCTGCCACCTGACGAATGGAGCATGAACCATCGAAGTGCGTTCACTGAACCGTAATAGGACCATGTTTGAACCAAAAAACTGTCGGGCTTGTACTAAATACAGTAAACTGATATGAGAGAGGCTTAACTATTATTATACATTGATATTTTAGCTTGCCATTTAACAAACAAAACATTGCATCAACACGTACCATTCTATATCATTTCATAAACTTATCATCTTAACACAATCAAACGAGGTTCCACAATAAAGTGTCTCCACCCCAAATCTTATCCATCATCGATAGAAATGATTTACCAAATGCATTAACACATTAAAAATATATCTTATTTGCAGACGTCATAACAATATATTGAAATTCTCTAAACCCAAAAGAATTACATCGAAATACCGAAAATGGCATGAGAGGATTACTAGACTGTATCTATGCAAACATATTATCATTGAATGCCCAGAAGACAAATTTTGTTGTGTGTGCTCGAACGAACACAAACAATAACGTAACATCCATTACACTGGGAAATCAACACATATTAAGAGTCAACAATGCAAAATTCCTAGGTATTTATATAGATAATGGATCTTAGTGGAATTTTCCTGTCGATAATGTGAAATCATTATACTACATTCGTATTCATTCGCATCTTACGTATGGCACAACGTTACCAATACAGATTGCGTGTCAATCAGAAAAATGTGCAATGCTGGATACGATGCACCAACAACTCCACTTTTTAAGCAGATCGGCATTACCAAATTAATTGACATATATAATATCCAACTCTGCAAATTAATCTTTTCATACACCACAGGTACTTTACTTGCTCCATCACAAATAATATTTACAAAAATTCTCTTGTACACAGTCATCAAACACGCCATTCCTGGGATCCTCATATCATAGCTAGAAAAAGGAGCAGTGCCGGGAGAACCTTTATTTGCCAATGCCCAAAGGCTTGGTTAGCTTTGGAAGACGACATGAAGAATTGCAAGTCAGTCAAATCATTCAACAAACGATAAAAATATATATTACTTAAAGGTCAGAGGAAAAGTTTTCCCAAATTAGTCCAAAATGTCAGTGTTGTTTATCAAAATCAATTTGTGTCAGAGATATAAATTGTTTTTCCGAAGATCTTCGGAAAACTTCGGAATCAGCGTTGCCAAACAAAGACATCAACACTCCACGTGGCCTTGTTTATCATGTGTTACGTGTTCAATATTGTCTTTGTTTAAAATGGTGTATTATGGCGTATTAGACCGCATATTATTATGCAAATGGATCTGCCAGTGGATGGAGTAGGCATTAATTTCCCCAAAACAAGGCTCGTTTACGCGAATGGCTGCGAAACTTGAACACCGTGCAGTGGAAGCCAACTTGCCACTTCGAGAGCAAGCTATTGGACATTCACGAGTTCACGCATTCGTGAATAGAGTAAAATAATTTCATTTATTCGCACAAAAATTTAAATTTACTCAGGCCTTCTCAAAGCTTCTTATGGCTATGCATTGTAGACACTACTAAACTGTTAAACTAGTCTAGTAGGTTTTTCACTTTTGAAAAATAATTAATAAAAGAAAAGCAATGATCTTTTCGATTACAGTCAAATACGAAGTTCATGGTGTAATATAGGCAGACTGTATTTATTATTATATTATAGATACATATGTATCTAATAATATAGTTTATTATTATTATTATTATTATTATAAACGTGTTATATTGTAACAGAAATAAGGAACCTTATATCATAGAGAAGATACGTATATGTGTTCATAATTTTTGTTTTCACATCAATGCTTTACCTTTAAAACTTTGTTAACTCCAAATAAAAGATAACAACACTACGTAACATAGTCCCCATTGCATTATGACATTATCAAAGGTAATTTAAAGATAGATAATACTATTTCTCTTAAAAATGTTGACTTGAACATAAAACACACTTGGAAACTAAATATGGCTAGTTTATCCTGTCACATGGGGT